>JASSRZ010034683.1:0-14816 GCA_032164315.1 Malacoctenus gilli | reverse complement strand
CCAGCTGCTGCAACTGCGAGCTGTCATGGGATCAAAAGCTTCTTTTTCTGGTCACTGTGATCTGATCACCAGGTCCTGGTGAAAAAATTCTCCAAAATGTTTTCCTTTTAGTTTTCCTTTGGATGTGACAATATTGAAGGGTTTGGAGCACACTTCCTGTTTATTGCTGCAGAGCCCACCCACCAAAGAAACTACTGTTCTTATCACGTCTCCCTTTTTGACCACTACTTCTATTCTGAGAGCCATCTGCTGTCTCTGTCTTTGTCAGGTAAGCTGAAGCTGAGACTCTGAGGGGATTTAGTCACACTGCAGCTTACTACACTGTGTGTATATTTCCTAGCAGCTTTGTGGGTATCTTGCTGACTATAAATGTATGTGATCTGATTCAACAGCTCTCCACATCAGATGGCTGCTCCTCCCTGTAATGCATTGCTGATGATGGCTGCTCTGTGGTTCTACTGGAAGGTACTGTCCACCTCTCTGTTCATGGCAGGGAAGCTCTCAGCCTGGCTTCTCTGCTGCACTCATGTCTGTGTGCTGTCGTGTGTCTACAGACCAGCAAGGGGCAGAGTGTGAACAAACAGAGGAACATGGAGCGGCTTCACTGGGAACTCGGTGTTGGTGCAGCTGAAGGAGGCTCAGCTGATGTGGATGACACCCAGGAAGCAGCATCTGTCCTTTGAGGAGTTTTGATCTCAGAGGAAACACACAGCTCATCACATGGTTTTATTCCACAAAGTCTAAACCAGCTTCATGGTTCTGAAAATTAAAATCCAAGCCTAAAGAAGTTTATGTTTGATCCTTTAACAATTTTCCAACAATTTCATGTTTGCTCACACTTGAACAGTTTGCCTGTTTCAAGTTGCTGTGTATATTCTGCACTTCCTTACGATCACATATTATGTCATTTGTTTTAAAAAGGCATAAAAAATTGACAGTGTTTTTAAAGTGATTTTTTTTCTGACATTTTTGTTTCACTGTTGATGTCATCATATATATACAACCACAATATATTCCTATGGTGGAGTGTTCAATTTATTATGTTTGCTTTCCTAAATGTAGATTGAAAGTTGCATAGTGTCTCCATGCTTAATAAATCTCACTATGCTAAATTCGAAATTTCCAGGGCTGGAAATAATAAGAATGATAAAAAAAAAAAAATAAATAAAAATAAAAAAAACCCTTCAAAACTCTCTATATTTTCTGGTTGTCTTTCTTTAGTGTGAGGGCAAAAACACACAGGTGATATTGTTTGGCAAAAAGTGCAGGTTCATGGCCAGCCAATCAGGGGCAGGGTTCAAATAAGTGGCTGTTGTGTCAAACTTCAACACCCTGAAAACAGAGGAGCAGATGCAGCAGTGTCAAGTCCGCAGTGTCTGTGGAATTCAAACTGGTGTTTTCAGGATGGAAGTACAGGAACTTGTTCAACATCAGTGATGGAACTGAATGTAACTATGAGTCTGTATAAACACTGTCAAATGCAGAGCACTGAAGAGAACAATGTTACAACATTGTTCAGGAATGGGCCCCAGAACCAGTGAAATAAATAATTATTCAGGTAAAATAAATATACATGTATGATGTAAGACTGTATACAATGGGCCAGAGGAACCTGCTGAAAAAGTTCACTTTCTTTAAGATCTTAGATTTTTTCAGGGGTAGAGCAATAAATACTTTCTTAGGTAACTAATTACTTTAATGAGGGAATAATCCTGTTGTTGATTCAAATACTTTTTAGGAAAAATCATTGGCCGAACTCTGTGTATCCCTGAGAAACATCAAATTCTGAGACCCACTTTTGAAGAACAACAACATGTGATTTTCTACACATTTGACTCCTCCTATGAATCATGGGAGGGCCAAATGGGCGCTCCTTTTCTTTGGCTCAGAGTGCAGACTGGGTGTGTTGTGGTCTTGGTGGCAGTCAAAATCAGGGGCCCCGACGACCCCTTGACCAACCCTGGACAGCGCAACTGGCTCTGTGGATATAGGATGATAGCTCACAGGGAGGAAACAAGGCCGAGTTTGTGCAGGATTGAGTGTTACTGAGTGGAGACAGTCGGGTTCACCTCCACACATAGCCTGGGACCTGGAACCCTCCAGAACCACCACTCCACACATGTGCTCTCGCGCATCAGTGGGAAGTTTGGTTCCTCCAAATACTTTACGAGTGTAACTGATCGTGGGATTAACAAACAACATGGCTTTGAGTTGGGGGACTTTAGGGGGAAGCTGGGGTCTTGGGGGGGTTGGACTGGTGAAGTTTCTGTTGATCATGTTCGTGAGTGTGTTCAGAATGACACAGATGTCACAACCAAGGAGGTCCATAAAGCCATTGCAGGGTCCTAAAGGAGGGAATGCCTAAATAGTAAATCATTACCCCCACTCTTTTTTTTTCTTACAAACAAATAAACAAACCAAACAAACAATCCAGAATTTCCCCCCAATCCATCCAGCAACTAATCATGGTCTGTGTAATGTGCAAGTAGTTTACATTTTTACTTAACTCTGTTAAAATAAAAACAACCATTTACTGTACATTAAAACATCTAAACATTGAAGGAACAAAACATGCTCCCTTTAACTGAAATAAATCCATACATGCAAGTGAAGTTACATTTCATTCATTCAAAATCTATAGATTTGATCTAATTGGATAAATACACCAACCATATAGACCAGTCGTGTCTCAAGTGTCTCCTCTGCTCTGCCCCACTCGTTGCTGTTGCTTCATGCACTCTAACGAAAGCTCCTGCCTGCCAAACGAATCAAGCAGTATGCAGCTCATATGCACACCTCTTCTGCAGCAGCACAACTCACTCGGGGCCAGCAAACAATTAAACAAAACAAAATCAGCGAGAAAACAAACTCTATAACCAGCCAGGAAAGAAAAAAAATCCCACTTCTTTCCTCCTTTTGGCTCAAAAACATAGTTGATACTCTGAATGAAAGCTAAAATATCTGGGAGAGTGAAAGACTGAAGCGCTAAAGGTCCCTGGTTCAATTCTGGGTTTAAGCATCGTAGGCTTAGTTGGTGTTGGGAAACAGGCACTCATTTACTGTTGTCCACATAACAGTTGTTGGAAAGAAATGGAGAGTTTACTACCCGCACAGTGTACAGGCAGGGCTGTAGTCAAGTCCACCTTTATTGAGTCCAAGACCAGTCTGAGTCCACAAAGGTTTGAGTCTAAGTCAAGTCCGAGTCCGCCTGATCCAAGTCCAAGTCCGAGTCCAGATGAGATCAAGAGTGAACCCAAAGACAGAAACAATGTCTGAGATACTGAGATACTACAGAAAGTCTGTCTTCAGTTGCTCTAAAATGTATAACTAACCAAAAGAATGTAGAGTGTCAAAACAAGGCAGGATCAAATTTCATAATTGTACCCAGCATTCTTCTTCGACAGCATGCAATCCTGACTTCGAATATGATATTAAAAGTCTATCATTAACCTTGTGTGTGCAGATAAACAACGAAAACATTTTCAAAAACATTATTGCTGAAAAAGCCTTTCTCCTAGACATCTTTTTTTTAAAAAAACATCTGCTAATGAAGGACTTTATCTGAATCCAAACCAATCTACACATTCATAGATCTGAAGAAAACATCCTAAGTGTACCAGTTTCTAAAAAATACAATCAAGATCCATGCAGTATTCACTGATAAACGAACAATGTTTGCAAGAAAATGAAAAACACATTCAGCTCTTCAGTAATTTTGGTGAAAATCACTTCAGTAATTTTTGTAATCCCGTCAAAACCAAACCAACAAACAGATTTGTTGTGAAGGATGATTTTGTTCAAATATCATGTAAATAAGTTAAAGGATTTCCCCAAAGTGCGATATCCATTATCATTGACATCAGGAGTTGGGTGAGTTGAGTAAGCACTCACATGTTTAGTGTCAGTGTATAAAGAAATACACACCTCTTTACTTTTCAGGGTAAATTATGATATTACAGTTTGTTTGTACCTGATTATAAACATTCTGATATCTATTTTGTGTCCATCATGTTTTTTGGCTTTTGTGTTGGTGTTGCCTTCTATGAAAGATGAATGTAAAGTTTAGCTGCCTCCTTGTCGTGCACTTGGGTCATTCACCTGTGTCAGCAGTCTCGTACAAGTCACAATTGTGAAGCTAGATGTACTAGTCTCATCAAAAATAAGTTCTATGTTTTCCCCCTCTCCATCTAACACTGGATTGCTCATTGTACTGCCCTGCAGGACTTCACAGACTGCATCCACGTCTGCTTCCACACACTCTCGTTTGCTTGAACCTGAAAAAATGGCCAGCAAAGCAGCAAACAACAGGAGAAGCAGTCAGTCCGACTCTGCTCCGCCCTCTCCTATAAACTGCTGCTCACAGGTAAGTGACAGATGATCCTCGGTCTGATGTACAACGAGCTCAGACCATTAAATATAATGAATCAATCAAACACTCCCTCATTTAATGCACAACTTCAAACAGTCACCAAGAAAAAGAGACAATACGAGACCTGCAAGCCTGCAGCATGAGGTACAACTTGATTTGAGCCTTTCACGCATGGGTTTGAATTCCTGCCTTGCTGCTGACCTTCACTGTCCCACATTCTCAAACGATCCCTTTCTGATGCCTTCGCTGAGATTCAGGGCTGTGTGCATACAGGACTGTCTCAGAAAATTACAATATTGTGATAAAGTTCTTCATTTTCTCTAATGCAATTTAAAAAAAACATGAAAATGTCATACATTCTGGATTCACTACTTTAGCTCATTTGCATTGTTGGGTCTGGTGTCTTTCAGCTTCTTCTTCACAATACCCCACAAATTCTCTATGGGGTTCAGGTCAGGGGAATTGGCAGGCCAATCAAGGACGGTAATGCCATGGTCAGTACACCAGTTCCTGGTGGTTTTGGCATTCTGGGAAGGTGCCAGATCATGCTGGAAAATGAAATCATCATCTCCATAGAGCTTTTCAGCAGACGGAAGCATGTAGTGCTGAACTTTGGAACTCTGAACTCTGGACTTGATGAAACACAATGGACCAACACCAGCAGCTGACATGGCTCCCCAAACCATCGCTGACTGTGGGAACTTTCCAGCCTTTCTCCAGACTCTGGCGCCTTGACTTCCAAATGAAATACAAAACTTGCTTGCTGAAAAGAGGACTTTGAACTACTCTGTCCAGTGCTTCTTTTCCATCGCCCAAGTCAGATGCTTCTTCCATTGTCTTGAGTTCAGAAGTGGCTTGAACATAGGAATATGGCTATTGTAGCCCATTTCCCGGACACGTCTGAACAGTGGCTTTTGATGCCTGGACTCCAGCTTCAGTCCACTGTCTTTGAAGCTCCCCCAAATTCTGCAAGTGGCTCTTCTTCACAAAGCTGTTAAGGCTGTGGTCATCTCTTTTGATTGTGCAGTGTTTCCTGCCACATTTCTCCCTTCCAACAGACTTTTTGTGAATGTGCTTTGAAACTGCACTCTGTGAACAGCCTGCTCTTTGAGAAATTTCTTTTTGTGTCTTACCCTCCTGATGGAGGGTGTCAATGATGGTCCTCTGGACAGCAGTCAGATCAGCAGTCTTCCCCATACTTGTGATTTAATTTACTGAACCAAGCTGAGTGTTCTTCAAGGCTCAGGAAACCTTGCAGGTGTTTTCGAGTTAATGAGGCAATTCAAGTGATTAGTTGAATAGCCTACTAGTATAATTTTTTCATGATATTCTAATATTTTGAGATAGGATATTTGAGTTTTCTTAAGCTGTATGGCATAATCAGCAATATTAAAACAATAAAAGGTTTGCAATATCTCAGTTGATTTGTAATGAATCCAGAATGCATGACATCTTCATGTTTTTTAATTGCATCAATTGCACAATCCCATGGGTCGGTCCTGACATGACAGAGACATCTGCTGAAGCTCCAAAGGGGGGTGTCTCCCACGATGGCTCTTACTGGAACAGCATTGGGGCTAATCCTAAAGCATCAATCCCAGCTTGGACCTGGTCTGATGGAAAAGGCAAAATTAGCAATAAAACAAACAGGAGACTTCCTCAGCTCACCCCACCAGCTGAAGTTTCCCTACAGAACAGGTATGACCCCCTGGCTCTGAACGAAGGTTGTGAAGATGTGCACCACATTGAAGCCAGGGGGGCTACTCCTACCCCATGCCGCAGCAACAAGTTCAATGGCAGGAATGGTACCAGAACCCCCAAACTGAAAATCAGGGGACGAACCAGAAGTCCGACAGACTCCAGGACAAGGAGAAATGAGCCGGACAAGCTACTGAATGGAGACTCCATCACCAGGCGAGTCAGAATGGGAAAGATCGAAAACCTAACAGTGTCTGATGCATTGATGATGCCCTCAATCTTGTCAACACACCCGAATAACATGAACATTGTTATTCATGCAAGCTCCTTTGATGTATCGTGGAAGAAGTCTGGTTAAGTGGCTCTGACTGAAGCTTATGCCTTGCTACTGGATGAACTGAGTCATTGCCAATCACACAGAGTTTTCATCTCAGGGCCAATTCCAACTCTGGGTAAGGGAGCTGAAAGCTTCTCTCGCCTCTTGGCCCTGAACTCATGGCTGACTTCAGCCTATGCTTCCAGGGGGATCAACTTCATTGACAACTTCAACATATTTTGGAACTGTAAAGAGCGCTTCAAATAGGACGGGGTCCATCCAAACATCATTGGATCCAGACTGCTCGGCGCCAACCTTTGTCACGCCATTAGAATAGCTCAGTGGAACAGGAGAACTGCGATAAGCACCAAGGACATCGGTGCGAGTGAGGAGGCTTTTCTGTCCCCCCAATCTCATGATGCTTTGCTCCAGGTCACGCAGGGCATGAAAAGGTTGTCCCTGTCACAGCCAAGAGCCCAGCCACCTGCAATCATGTACACCCTGTCCACCCAAGAAGGAGTGCTGGAACCCAGTCTGTTAGGTGACATACTAAACAACAAAGATCACCGACTCTCAGAGGTGTCTCGGGACTGAGACAGGCCCCATGCTGCCCTCAACATACCGGTTATCATAAACAGCCGGTGGCATGGTCCAAAGCATGTCAGCAAGAACAGACAACCACTCTATCGAATTTGATAACAGTCCCATGTCAGCCACAGTATGACTCTAAGAATGTCAATCGTTCATTACAACTGCAATTTCTCACATGATTTTATTAAACTTCTGTCTGCTGTATGTATCGATTATAATTGTGTTATGATAGTTGGTGATTTTAATATTCATTTTGACAACCCAAGGGATAACAACTTTATCAAACTTTCAAACATTCTGGAAAACTTTTAACTTTCCCAGCATGTCACAAACCCTACCCACAATAAAGGACATATATTAGACCTGGTTATTACGAGAGGTCTCAAGGTTTCTGAAGTCTCTGCGAATGATGTTACCTTTCCTGCTCATTATTCTGTTTACTTTAAAGCCCCTTTCCTCACTGACTGCAGAGAGTCCAAAGCACAAATTATGAGGAAACGTTACATCGATGATAGCACATGAACACTCTTTACTGAGGCATTTAGTGAAGCACCCGTGTGACCCTCAGCCAGCATCAACGACCTTGAAGATAACTTCAGCTTTAAAGTTCTAAAACTTATTAATGCTGAGGCCCCAATCAAGGCTAAAGCTGTCCGTGGAAGGAGGATTCCTCAATGGCGAAATGTGCCTCTGGTTAAGTCCCGGAAAAAAGAATGCAGACAGGCGGAACGCAGGTGGAGGAAAAGTAAACTCCAAATCCATTTTGATATTCTCAAAGAAAAAGTTTGCAAGCATAACTGCGAACTAAACAGGCCCAGGCAGTCCTTTTTTTTTCTGAGATCATCTAAAAATACAGTACAGTAAGCAAATCACGTACGAATCTGTTACTATCTTGATACTGTTGACAGACTGACAAACCCTCCACTCTATCACTCCCTCCTGAACTGTCATCTGGAAAGGCATGAAATGACTTTGCATCCTTCTTCACTCAAAAAAACAAACATATTAGACAGACAGTGAGCCGGTTTTTCGCTGGCAGCATGACTGTAACACTGGTGCCCCCTGATGAAAGCACCGTGGCAAACCTGGCACAGTATCATCTTCTAGATTCTACAGATTTAATGGACATCGTCAAACATTTTAGAGCCACTACATGCAGCCTTGACATTCTGTCTGCCACTTTCTTTAAAAATGGTTTTAACTTTGTGACACCAGATGCACTGTAGATTGTCAACAGCTGTCTTCATACAGTTGTTTTTCCAAAGGACCTAAAGATAGCAGTAATCAAAGCTCTCCTGAAAAAGTAACCTGGATGCCCTCTAAATCAGCAGCTATAGGCCCATATCAAACTTGCCTTTTTCAGGTAAGATAATTGAAAAGGCAATTTTTATTTAACTTAATGCATACATGATGCAAAACGAGTACTTCAGTGTTTTTCAGTCGGGATTTAGATCAAATCACAGCACTGAAACTGCATTTGTTAAAGTGCTTAACTACATCAATGTCTGCAGTGATGCACAACGGGTTTCGGTTTTAGTGCTATTGGATCGTAGTGCTTTTGACACAGTCGACCATAACTCATTACTTGATAGACTTAAAAATTTGCTGGCAATCTCAAACACTGCACTAGACTGGTTCAACTCGTATCTGCAAGACAGGGACTATACCGTGTCAATTAATAGTAACGAGTCTGAACATATGAAAATCACATGTGGAGTCCCTCAAGGCTCCATCCTTGGACCCCTTTTATTTAACATTTACATGCTCCCCTTGTTCCAGAAGACGGCTCTCAGAGGAGAAGTCATGATCAAAGACGTAGACGTGATACGCACAGGTGTCGTTTCCTTGGTGGGCGGGCTCTGCAGCAGGAAACAGGAAGTGTGCAGAGTGATTGACAGCTGTCTGGTTGAAGCTGTGAGATGTGTTGGAGGAGGTGAAGGTGAGCTGGAAGGAGCCTCCTGGGTACTGAAGCTGGATGGAGCAGCTGATGTTGAAGGCGGAGCCCATGATGACCCAGATTCCCTGCTGCTGGGCCCTGGAGACCCCGACAAAGGAGGAGGACACAGAGATGGTTGGCTGAACCAGCAGGTCTGAAAACACACAGAGACTATGAGAGGTCACCTTCAACACGTGGAGCCATTCAGAAGAAAAGAGGAAGTGATGCCTCAGATTTGACGTGGTCTCTATCACAGATCAGAAGTCAGCTCTGCTTTCATCTCAGGGTGGTAACGTCTTGTGACTGTTTGTACACATGTTTTGGTGACATATTTATTGTTTTCTGACATGTCAACTTTCTGTCCAGTGAGGTCGCATTTTCCTATCCAGAGAAAAAGAAGACATCGTGTTTCACAATTGAAGCTTTACTTTAAAAAGGAACTGATTTTCCTACATCTCCCATCTTTATCAATTCTTCTCTTTGAAATAATTGTTGATTTAATGCTGAAAATATACTTGCACACTTTATTTAAATTTTGTGTTTTTATTTTACAGCCTTGACTTTTTTGTTGTTGCCTTTGTCACCTGATTTTGGATTATTTTGCATTGATAAAATAAATTTTGGAAACCCAAATTTGTGAGCAGTAAAAAAAAAATCTGTTTTTCTTTAGAGTACACCTGTAACATCAAGACAGAATCTTTTAATTGTGGCTATAAAAACAGTTTCGCTTTAGTTAACTCAGCTCTGAACTGGATCACTTTGCATTCAAGTTGCTTCATCTTTGAAAAAAGTATTTGTGGTGCTGCATGTAAGTCAATTTCTTCGGTGTGTTGCTGGAATCCCTCCCTGTGGATCAGATGTGACTGAAACTCTGATGAAAGTGAAATGTCCTCAAACTCAGTGTGTCTGGGAGTCGAGCTCTGGAGTCCTTTTCTGCAGCTTTGTCAATAACAAGCATCAGCAGCAGGAACACCTGCTGGAGCCTTCTGAACCTCACACATTACACACATATTAGTGATGTTGTCCCGGAGGATTACCTGAACAGCTGCTGTCGTCAGGTTCCAGTTAAAGACCTTCACAGGTCTCCATTCTTGCTGATGTTTCATCTCCAGAGTTCCTACACAGTGGCTGGCTCCTCCCACCAACCTGACAGGTTTTGTAGAGGAAGCAAGGAAAGATCAAAAATGGGACAAAGTGAGTTTGATGAGAGCTAAAATGAGGGGAGAGCTGCAGCTCCTCTTCTACCTGAGCAGGTGAGTACAACCACTTTAGCAGGCGAGCAGCTGTTTCTAACTGAGCCTGAACTTCTACAGTCCAGCGGAGCAGACTCATTGCCTCCATACTGGAACTCTGTGCTCCACATGGTAGCCTGCACGCAGAGAGAACACGAGATCAAACAGAGATGAAACACACTCAGTGAAAACACAGCAGCTGATGTCACACAGATTCTTTCATCACTCACTGTCAACCTCAGAATCTGAGTCCCATGGATTTTTGGCCACAGTTTGATTCAGTTTACCAGTGTAAAGGTTCTCATTGCATTGTAGAAGTTTCTGGAAGAGGATAAGCAAGAGTTGAACTGGTTTTCATCCCCACAGTAGAATATATGGGACGACACAAGACCGCTTATACTTCAAGTTTTATGTAAATATCATGTACATTTGAGTTTTTTTCACCCTCCCTACATGAGTGAGGTAGAGCCAATGAATGTTCCTAAGTTTAAATAAAAATTACAGGATGAAAATTTGAATGCTTTAAAACTACATTTATTTTGCAATTACAATACTCATTGTTGTAAAAAAGTAACTATTTTACATTGTGCTTTCAGTTTGTATTTGATTTTTTTGAAGCAATAATTTGTGTTGATAGAAAATTTTGTTCATCAGTACAAGGAAGAATTTGGATGGAACACCTCAAATCAATTGGCAGTTTGATTTTACCACCAAAGCTGAAAAAACAAAACACTTTCTCTCTTTTTCCTGCATGTTTCTTTAGTCAACCAGACTTAATCGTTCTTTAAACTTGTGTGCAGCTACTCAGGTTTGTTTATGATTGAAATGAAAATATTTCATTCAAGGACTGAAATATTTAATTGATGAACATGAAACATCCTCTGACTCAGTGTGTCTGAGAGTTCTGGAGTCCTTTTTTCTGCAGCTTTGTCAGTAACAACCAGCAGCAGCAGGATTACCTGCTGAAGCCTCAGTCCATGGAGACCACCGACTGTCCATTTGTCACCTTCTGAACTGAACACATTACTGTAAGTGATCATGACTGCAAGAGGACTACCTGAACACTGCATTTCAGTGGTGACGTAGTCGAAACCTGATGCAGCACAGTCAATCAGATGAGAACCACTCAAATCACAACAAGAATCAATGCTCCACATACAAGCTGCTTTGAGGACGTTTCTCCCCTCATAGAAACAGCTGAACCATAGTCCAGATGTTCACGGAATACAGATGCTGTCATCAGGTTCCTGACAAAAACCCAAACAGGTCTCCATTCTCACAGAGGTTTCAGCTTCAGAGTTCCTACACACCGACTGGCTCATCCCACCAGCATGAGCTCATCTGGGTCTGAAGGGAAAGCAGAGTGAAATCGCAAAAGGACAAAGTGAGTTTGATGAGAGCTGAAATGAAGTTAGAGCTACATCTCCTCTTCTACCTGATCAGGTGAGTCCAACCACTTTAGCAGATGAGCAGCTGTTTCTAACTGAGCCTGAGCTTCTACAGTCCAGCAGAGCAGACTCATTGCCTCCACACTGGAACTCTGCTCTCCACATGGTAGCCTGCACGTCTCCATAGAGTGCCCCCTGGAAGAGTGAGGGAGCCCCACAGCCAAGCTCCCTGCACACCACCTCAGCATCCTGCAGGTGAAAGTCAGCTTCACATACTGAGGACCACCACTGGTTAGTCTAGTGAATCTTCACCTCCAGTCTGCCTGAACAGTGACCGGTTCCATCCAGCAGCCTGACAGAGTCTGCAGAGAGAACAGGAGATCATCACTGAAAGACTTGGTTGATTATTTCATAAGTTTGTATTTGAGTTATTTGAACCAGTTATTTGAAACAGTAATTTTTAATGAAGAGAAGTTTGGTGCATCAGTGTGTTAAAGAGTGAAGATTTTAGATTGAACAGTCTGTGTGCAGCCTATCAGGTTTGATTACTTGTTGGTTTGGGACATTGTATGTTTCAACTGGTTTGTTTTTTAAAGGAAATCGTTCATGTTTGCAATCTGAAAAGTTCAACAATGGATGTGGTGCCCGACAGAATTTAATAAACCCATCATCTTTTCTTGGAGGGAGAGAAACTTTCTGACTGAGCAAAGGCTGGAAGGTTTAGACAAATTTTACTCAGGTTCAAAGAAATTGACCAGATTATCATGTGATGAACCAAATCTAATAGTCGGCCTTTATACCTGTTTGCACCAGGCAGCATGAATTCAGAACAGCATCTCTAATGGTGAAAATAGTCAATTTCCAGACTCAAGCTGTAAGTTCTTACTCAGCGTGGGACAAATAAGCTGCTTATAAGTCCTTTTTCCCTGGTGTGCTGCTGGAATCCCTCCCTGTGGATCAGATCCCACTGAAACCCTGATGAACATGAAATGTCCTCAAACTCAGTGTGTCTTGGAGTCAAGCTCTGGAATCCATTTATGCAGCTTTGTCAGTCACAAGCAACAGAACCACCTGATGGGGCCTCATTCCATAAAGACCACCAACTGTCCCTGTGTCACCTTCTTAACTTCACACATTACTGTCAGTGATCATGTTTGCAGGAGGATTACCTGAACACTGCAGTTCAGTGGTGAAGGACCAGTATTTTGATGCTGCACAGTTGATTAAATGGGAACCAGTCAAACCACACGAATAATTGTTTCTCCACATAAGCTGCTTTGAGCTCAAAGAAACAGCAGAGTCACAGTCCAGATGTTGACAGAAAAAAGCTGCTGTCTTCAGGTTCCAGTTGAAAACCCAAACAGGTCTCCATTCTCGCAGATATTTCCACTGCAGAGTTCTACACAGCGACTGGCTTCTCCCACCAGCCTGAGCTCATCATTGGATAAGAATGAAAAACAAAAATTTTAAACAGATTTTTTAATGGTCTTAATTCAATTAATTTTCAGATTTTCATCTCACTTGATTGATTTTAGCACTCCTGAGTGATAAAGCATCAGTACTGAAAGCCACAACCACACGTCCACAGACCCTCCTCCCAGAAACGGGCATGCAAGCATGCGCCCACATACACAGTGTGAATATGAAGAGTAAATCTGTCATGAACAGCATATTTGAAGGAAAAGTAACCCAAACACACAAATTCCTCTGAACTGTATAATTTACCAAAGTCAAAAAAGCCAACAGGTATGAACAGGACTCAAGAGACAAGAAACAGGAAAAAACAGATACCATGGCACTCACTGAGAATAGAACAGAACATGTGGAAGCAGCAGCCTCATCACGATGGATGTTAATCGAATGTTTTATCTTACTTACACAAACTTATACAAAGGTAATCAAAACAGTCAGTTTTATTGAATTTTTTTCAACTTACTCACAATAATTCAGTAAATTTGTTCATTTGTAACAAATAAAGACAAAATACTTTCTCAGTGTGAAAATGGCATTATTTAGGCAATAAGTTACCACAGGAATATGCTTATTATACTGCGCAAAGGGGTTTTTTGGCCCTCCACTGCGTGTCAGGCGAAAAACCCCGGAGTGTGGCATAATGAGCGTATATCACAGAGTGGAGTGATTTAATGCTTTTATAAAGCGGTTACCAATGATGGCAAGATATAATAATAATAATAATAATAATAATAATAATAATAATAATAATAATAATAATGAATATTATATCATAAAATAGCCTCGCTTGGAAAAAATTGTCCTTTCTCCCCGTACATTAGCGCCACCTGCTGACAGGGTTTTTTCCCCAGAGAAAGCCACTGTTCAATCCATTCATCCATTGCTTGCCCTCACTAGAGATCAAAGTTTTGTTGAATGTCAATGATAGAATGACAAATTTGTCCACAGTTCTATCATCCCATTCTTTTTCCTGGAAACAGCTTCTGCCACTGTGTTGCAACCCGGCTCGTTTGGGGAAACGGGTTGAAGGGCATAACAAAAAAACAAGTGGGACTGGAAGATCAAGTGGTAAAACAGCAGTTGGAAATAAAACTATGTTGGGGGTAGCGATGCTGTTCAAAACAATAAAGCAAAAACAGAAAACAATCCAGAAGCAAACAGTACCATAAGGAGGGTGACAAGCGCACCAGAAGAAAACAAAATCCCCAACCTATCCCAACACAGCTCTACCCTAATCTAAACCTATTATCAATCTAACAAAAAAACACATAGGATTAATGCTATGGGAAAATGACTGCTTAGCAGGTTATCAAAACAAAATCAAAGCTCCTACGGCTATTATTCGTAACAGAAGGAGTCAAAACCAAAAACAAAGCTCTACAGCTGATACCCGTAACAGGAGGAGTCAAACAAAATCAAAGCTCTACGGCTATTTTAAACAAACGAAGTCTAAACAAAACCAAAGCTCTATGGCTAGTATTTTCCTTCTCTCACACCTACCAACTGCTGTTTGTGGGCAAGGCAAAGTCAAGCAGTACACCAAGCAATGGAGACAACATTCCAGCACACACAGTTGCTTCCTCTCCTTCTTCGGTTTGTTTTAACGGCGGCTGGCATCCACATGAGGTGCATTACCGCCAACTATTGGTCAGGAGTATGATCAGAGAGCAATTATAACCTATCTATTAGCCTCGTCTGTAAGAGGTAACGAAATAGTGCTTTTTGATTGAATATTACTGTCTTTATTGTGAAATAACGTATTCCTGTCCTTCCAAGTTCTTCTTCCAACTGGGCCCTTTCCTCTCTGTATTTA
>JASSRZ010034682.1:0-14818 GCA_032164315.1 Malacoctenus gilli | reverse complement strand
CCCCCCCCCCCCCCCCCCCCCCCCCCCCCCCCCCCCCCCCCCCCCCCCCCCCCCCCCCCCCCCCCCCCCAGGGCCAGCGAATGCGGGGCGGACTCCTCCTCGTAAAGGGCTCGGCTTGGCCCTGGCAGAAATAAACCTCGCGGCCTCGGCGCCAAGTATTCCCGTTGATGAAAAGCCAGTTGTGAGTGGCCCCGCTCGGACCCCGGCGGAGCCAAGCCGGCGGGTGTTAATAAGAGAGAAGGGCAGCTGTGTAAAACACTCCCGCAACTCTTTGGGGCCAATAAAGGCCGCTTTACAAGTTATTATTTTCCCCCGGCGAGCTGGAAAGCCGACCCGGGCGCAGGCGGGCGGCGAGGAGGGCCTGCGGGGAGCGCCGGCGCGTTGGGCTTCGGGAAGGGACGAGCGGGGAAGCGTCTGGTGACCATCTGCAGGCTCCGCAGAGACGGCGGCGGAGAGGGAGCCAACGAAACCCAACCTGCTGCGCCGGGGGCCGAGGGGGGCGGGGCCAACTGAAAAAAAAACCCACCCCGCAACCCACAGACGAGGGGGGGGAGGGGCACGCACGCCGCCTGACGTCACGCGACGGGACTCTGTGTTTGTGTGTGTGTTGTTACAGTATCTCCAAGACAGCAGGAACCCCCCCACCACACACACACACACACACACACACACACACACACACACAGGCCTGTGTGAGGCCACACTGATAATCTCTTGTTCACCACGGCAGCGTGCTTATCAGCCAGCAAGCCGAGTGCAACACAAACCGGCGTCGCCGCCGCCGCCGCTCGCCCTCCTCTGCTGACGTGTTTCGAATCGCAGAATTAAAATAAAAATAAGATTAAAAACCTCGTCCGGAATCGAGAGCGAGCGCCGAGCGTTTAGTATCAGCTGACTCGGCCTTTTTTTTCCCACCCCAGAAGATCCTTAAAGCTTCGACTTACTCGATTTCACCGCGTCCATCTTTTAAACGAGCGGGGAAACAAGGAGCCGAGTGTGAGAGGAAAGTACTACCAAAAACTACTCCGCGCTTCTATCGTGACACCAATCCTCCCGGAGGAACATCTTGTTCTCTTTTTATTAAACATCACCGAGTGTAATCCTAAATAACCGGCGCAGCATTAATTCGAGTCTTACGTAACCTCGTAGTTTCCCCGTTTTAGGTCAATATCAGAGAGACGAGTCGCGTGCGCGGACGATTCAACGTTCCGACGACCACCGGCAGCTGGAGAAACGGAGGCTTTTATTTTGAAGCACCGGTTGTATTTCTCTGCCTTTTACAAGCATAACTCGTGTCACCGTCAGCAGAGATCTGAGCGCTGGGTCCAGATGACGCGCAGACGCGACGCAACCCCCCACCCCCCCCCCTTTACCTCCCCCAACGCCCCTCGAGTAGAAACGGAGGCGGAGCGCTCTCCCGCTGCTGCTGCTGCTGCTGCTACGTTACATGACAACAAAACACAGGAGACGCTGTCAGCGCTGCCGTTTCTTTTTTCGGTCTGCCGGCTGTGAAAACACGGCGGAGGGAAAGCCCTGATTTTATCCCTGATGTCGCAAAATTCCTCAAAACTGGGAGACGTGACCGAGATAACGATGCTCTCACGCTGGCGGCCGGCGGGAAAGCGTCTCCGACTCGCCGAGTGGTCGTTGGAGCCGACTTTAAAACACTCCGGAGGCTCCGAACGAGCCACCACGTAAAGCTGCTTTGCATCAGGACATTTTATTTTGAAGGTTCCTGCTTTAATATGTCAGTGAAAGCAGGCGTTTGGCTTCACTGTAATGTAGCTACACGCACAGGATGTTTTGGAGGCAAAAAACAAATTAAAGCGGCATTTTTATGCTAAAACTTAGCCGCTACGTTTACTTTTCACGCTATTTTAGCACTTTAGCGTTAGCAAGGTTAGTTTTTAGCTTTTGTGTTAGCGGTGAGCAAAGATGCCTTCCTGTCTTTGGTGTAATTTGATGAAAGTCCTAATAAGTACAAACGTTTTGACCATAAATCTACTTTGCGTCAAGACATTTTATTTTGAAGGTTCCTGCTTTAGTATGTTGGTGAAAACACATGTTTGGCTTCACTGTAATGTCGCTACACGCTCAGGTTTTGCTGTGCATCGTTTTGGAGGCAAAACAAAAACGAAAACGGAATTTTTACGCTAAAAGTTAGCCGCTACGTTTGCTTTTCACGCTAAATTAGCGCTTAAGCAATAGCAAAGTAATTTTTTTAGCTTTTGTATTAGCGGTTAGCAAAGATTAATTCCTGTCTTTGGTGTAATTTGATGAAAGTCCTAAAAAGTAGAGACGTTTTGACTATAAATCTGCTTTGCATCAGGACATTTTATTTTGAAAGTTCCTGCTTTGGTATATTGGTGAAAACAGGTATTTGGCTTCACTGTAATGTTGCTACATGCATCATTTTGGAACCAAAAAACAAACCAAAGCTGAATTTTTACGCTAAAAGTTAGCCGCTACATTTACTTTTCATGTATTATTAGCGCTTTAGTACTAGCAAAGTAAATTTTTAGCTTTTCTATTAGCGGTTAGCAAAGACGACTTCCTGTCTTTGGTGTAATTTGATGAAAATCCTAAAAAGTCGAGACGTTTTGACCTTTTAAAAGCATGGACGTGGGTACTAAAAGGTACCTAATAGCAGGAACCTTCAGCTCACGGGACCCTCGTGGGAAACTGCGCCCAGGACGCCCCCCTCCCCACCACGCGGGTACACGCAGCCCCCGCTGAGCGCCGGAGACACGATGTTCGAGCCGTCCGCGCGTCTCAGAGGCCTGAATCCAATCGGATCATCCGATTTCACTCCTGCGTGGACTCTATAATTGGTTCGCGATGTATGGCCGTCTTCACAGCGGCGGCTTGATGTCCGGCGAGTCGTCCGAGCGCTTCTCTTCATGCAGAAAGAGGCCGCTCTCCGCCGCCGCCGCCAAAACAGACCGAGTCCGACATTTCCATACAAGCAGCCTTTGTTTGAGCGAGGGGGAGGGAGGGGGGAGGGGTCGAGGGGGTGTTTGTGTCTAAATACGGTCCGCCGATAAACACAAGCTATACCTCACATGGCCGCAAAATCCATTAGCCCAGTTTCAGCGCAGGAACCCGTGATGATCAGATGACATTTCGTGGCGGCGGCGGCAGCGGCGGCTGAATGGAGCCCACGAGGCGGCCTCGCAGCCTATAGCGCACGGCGGCGATGATCTAATTTGCCATACGGCAACACACAGACAACATGGCGAAGCGCCGGCGGGGCCGGGCTCCTATACGATGAGCAGCAGTCAACTGAGGTCAGACGGAAAGCGAAGACAAAGGATTAGCGGCCGCGTCGTCCCGGGACGAGCGTTCTTTTTTTTTTTTTACGGCGGGACGGCCGCGTGCGTGCGACACTAACGTTCACTAATCAGATGGAAACCAAACGTATACACGTCTGAGAAGCGGAAGTAGCGGGGGGGGGGAGAAAGGGAAGAAATCCATATCAGGGCCCCCACGTCTTAATATATTCAGCCTGACATATAGGCCCGAGCGCCGCCGCCGCCGCCGCGCGCCGCTCCCCCGGGACAATTACTGCCATGTCGATGACATTCCTCCGAGTGAGGCGCATCATCGCCGCGTGCCGCAGCGAAACTGACAAACAAAATCCAGCAACTAATCAGCCGTGTCCTCATTACAGAGGAGTTTATCTCCAAAGTGATCCTCAGAGACCGCCGCCCCCCCCCCTCTTTAAAGGAAACGAGGGGAGAGGAAAATCTCACCCCCCCCCCCCCCCAGTCGGCGAGCAAGCGCGGCGGGTTCAGGAATAGCGCCTGACATATTGGCCTACCCAGCATGCCCTCTGCCTCTCTCTAGACAGCTCTGACATCATTATACAGCAGATACAGAGCAGGACATCAGCTGCACCGCCGAGGTTATATAAGTGGACGCCGCTCGGTGTTTCTTAGCATTCAGCGCTGCCGCTGCTGCCCCGCCATGGGGAATAGGAGGAGTAGACGGTGGGAGGGAGGGGGGGGAGGGGGGGAGGAAGGAGGGAGGGAATGGGGAAGCATGGAGGCCAGTGAGAAAGACAGAGCGGAGGAAAAGGGGGAAAAAAAAAAGGGTCACAAAAAGAGAGGCCCGCTGGGGTGCTCGCTGCTGAGAGAGAGCGAAGAAGGTCACCTCTGGCCCCCGAAAGGAGCCCCAGCAAAGAGGATGGACGGATGAGAGGAGGAGGAGGAGGAGGAGGAGGAGGAGGGAGGGGGGAAGGGGGGGGGGAGGAGGAGAAGAAAAGACCCGAGCAGGGAAATGTGGACCAGGTCACATGGGGCTGCCTGCGTCCGCGGCGCTCGGCCGCAGCACGCCGCCGGCCTCCGTTCGGTCCCGCCGAACGACATAAAGGCCCTGAACGCCTCATCGGGCCTCTTTTTTTATCGTGGTTTCGCTGCTTTGGTTACGCAGGTTTTTCGGCCCCCTCGCTCTGTCCTTTTAAACCAACCCCCCCCCTCCTCGAGAAAAACGAGGGGGCCACGCCGGCGGATTTGTCCAAGGCTAATCATCAACCCGGCGAGAGAACACTGCGATTCGGAGGTTAATGATTAACCGCCGCTGGCCGTCCGGGGCCGCAGCAGTTGATCCCGTACCATCTCGTGTGTGGACGAGAAGTAACGCCGCCACCGCTCGCCAAAAAACGGCGATAAAGCATCGACCAAAAGTCGAAGCGGCGCACTGTTTCAGGAGGAACCTGACCCGGAACTTCTGGTTTCATTCCAGGCCGCCGTTTTTGCTCGCTGGAGTCACCTGCAGCCGGTCAAAGGTTGGCGAGCGCGTCCAAGCGAGCGCCTCGCCAGGCCACCGGCGTCGGCGGGGAAATCCTTCCGCTGCTGCCGCTCGAAAGCGGGCCTCGGCGTGCCAGAGAGGAAGCGCTTCTGTTGCGAGCGCGTGCAGGCGCTCCGAGGTGCCGGCGTGAAAACGGAGACCCCGGACGGGCCGCGAGCCGAGCGGTGACACCGAGCGACTTAATTATTGCAGCGCGGGCCGATGAAGGACGTCCACACACAAACAGCTGCGCCTCACGGCTGGCAGCCCGCGCGCCGAGATTACTCCCACCGGGGCGCCTCACGTGGTGGCGGTGAGCGGCGAGGAGGCAGGGCCGCGTCCGTCCGTCGGAGTGTTTCTTGGCACGACTGCCTGGACGCCGAGTCCAGCCTATTGTGCCGGGTTTTTTTTTAATCTAAAACAAACCCGTTTTGTCGCGCAGCCCCGTCGCGGCGTCTGTGGGAAACTGATACCTCCGCCGTGACAGCTCCGGCGTATCGCCGACCCATCAGATCCGACGGCGAGCGGCGCTGCGCTGCGCTGTGCAGCAGCGGTCTCTGCAATCAGCAGCGATTTCACACATGCATGAAATATATGAATGCTAATGACCCCGTGCACGCTCCCAGAGCATGCAAATTGACCTTAAGTGCATCGCCTGCCTCCATTTAGCCTTGTTACTGCGTTTTGTTGGGGATAATAGTGCAAAAAACTCACTTCCACGGCACCTCGGGGAGCAAATGAGGGGAGGGAAACCAAATTAGGGGTCAGGTAAGTGATAGGGAAGGGGTGGGGGGCGGCTCAACACAATAATGACTCCTTGCAGGTGCATTCAGAGTGCATTATCAATTTGCAGCGGCGTGCGTGTGCACGCAAGCGCGTGCACGCCGCGTGTGTGCAGGCAGGCGTGGATCCAAGCCTGGGCCCTGCGTGCTGCACAGAGTACGCGGATAATAATACAGCGATGCAAAAACGGGCACCATCACCGCCGCTGCACGCTTGCATCCGGCGGCGCCGCGTGCACGAGCCGCGCGGAGGCGGGTGGATGCGGGACGGCGGCCGGGGCTGGACCCCGTTCCGCACGCCGCGGTCCGGATCTGTCAGAGCCGAGCTAGCCGTGAAACGAGCCCGAGCCAGGCTGGACGGGGGAGAGAGAGAGGGAGAGGGAGAGGGGAGGGGAGAGGTGGGGGGGGGAGGGGGAGGGTGGGTTGGTTTAAAAATGCCCGATAACGACACTTACCGTCGGTTGCCCCCCACGAGGCGTGGACGCCAGCCCGTGCGGGCTATCCGCGCATCGGGCGGAAACGAAGCGGGAGAAAGTCGGGGCTGGCTCCGCGCTGCGCGTGTGGTTGGCGGCAGCGCTGGATGGCTGCTGCTGCTGCTGCTGGTCCTGCTGCTGCTGCTGCTGCTGCCTGCTGCCCCCCCGTCCCCCCTCACTCACTCCCGGGTCCAGACCTCCACCGAGCCGCCGGAGCCTCCGCCTCCGCCTCTGCCGTCTCTGCCGCCTCTGCCGCCGCCTCGCTCGGACGAATTATCTCCGCGTTTTTCCCCCCCGCGCCGCGTCCTCCTTCCTGCACCGCGCGAGCGTGGAGACGAGCAGTTAGTTTCCCCTTTTGTTGCCTTCCAGTAGCGTTTGGATGGGCTGCAACGGCGAGAAGAAGGAGGGAGGAGGGGGGAAAGAACCAAAAAAGAAATACTACACGCTCGCTCCTCCCTCTGCTTATGTACTGTACAGTAACGGGGAGCCGCGCCGGGGCCGAGCAGCGCACGCTGGATCCAAACTATCTACCGCTCTCTACAGGACCTCCACTGTACAGCACGGACGGAGGGAGGGACGGAGGGAGGGAGGGAGGCTGCGGGACCACCGCACCTCCTCCTCCTCCTCCTCCTCACTCCTCCCCCGTCCCTCCCTCCCTCCCTTCTTGGATTCAAACCTTCAAAAAAAAAAGACTCTAAAAAAAATGAACTTTATATTTACAAATAAAGTGTCAGCTGACCATAAACCAGCTGGTTGTAATTACAATGCCTACTCGGGGCTGTTGTGCTGCAGAGCCGCTGTCTCTCAGAATTACTATTTCACCAAGCTCCTGTTGACTGGAAACGACGCAACTCCTTATTTACAGATGTTTCTAATATTATTATTATTACTTAGCTTGAACTCTTTTACGGGATAGAAAATTAGATTGTTGGAAGCGATTATTGGCCAATAATGGTCAGTTTGCAACTTTTAATGGATTAAAGAGGTAAAAGGTTAAAAGTATGAGAGTTTGGAGGTAGTACTCGAGGTTACCGCCGCCCGTGAATACTTTTATATTCTCCCAGTTGTCAGGAAATCCAGCCTGATGTCCGATCTGACCTCCCGCGACGCTTCGTTTCGTCCTCCGAGAAAAAAGACCCGACGGTTCCTTTTTCCTTGACGGTCGAGCGGCTCCGCGGACGCCACCTTCAGCTCGGGGAACTTAAAGGCCATTTTTCCTCCGTCCTCCGACGTTTTTGTTGATCGCTTCTGGCGGTGGACGAAAAAAAAATAAAAGAAAGAAAAATAAGGGCCTCCTTTCTGCTCGCTTGGCGATTACAGTCATAAACCGGGTGACTAAAAGGGGGGAGGAGGGGGGGGGGGAGATGGCTCCCCTCACCTGCAAGTCTGCGGTGGTGCGGACGGACACCTGGAAGGATGTGGAAGCGGAGAACATACGCCTCCATCTCGGTAAGCCTGACACATAATAACGCCGCATTTATTCCGATCAAAAATAACAGCTGGAAACGCAGAATCCGTCTTTCAGCCCCCTCGCCAAATTACCATAATTACGCCGCCGAACGAGCCACAAGCTCAAAAACATCCGACGTCGAGGAGCCCGAACCCCCCCGAGAGACGAAAATACATCGCGTCCTTTAAGGAGAGACGCAAGAAAGGCGGCGAATTCTTTCCGTCAACGACATGAAACGGCTCCACGCCATCCGTGCGTTGTAAAGTTCGGAAGCAGAAAAAAAAGGACACGCGTATCTAAAACTCAACGCCGAATTTCCTCCTGATGTTTCTCGGCGCCGTCTGCCATGACAGTCCGAGTCCCC
The DNA here is from genome assembly GCA_032164315.1 of Malacoctenus gilli. Classification (NCBI taxonomy): domain Eukaryota; kingdom Metazoa; phylum Chordata; class Actinopteri; order Blenniiformes; family Labrisomidae; genus Malacoctenus; species Malacoctenus gilli. The sequence continues at coordinate 6,961 of JASSRZ010034682.1, read as the reverse complement.
CCCCCCACTGCACACCTGCTCGTCATCGGGAGACGTCGCACCTGCAAGCAATTCAACAGCTCGCCGCGCCGCCACAAAGGGGGCCGGCTGAGACGGCAGGCGCGGACGTATTGTTCGGTGCGGGAGGTTTGCCGCCACGCTCGGACGCCATTGTGAGAAGACGTTTCCATCACGGAGCCTGACGGAGGATCTTCAGAGTTTATCTGCCCGTCCCGCCCACTGCTCGGTCCCCCCCGTCCCACGCCAACCCCCCCAGGATGCGCTGCGGCGTTCTGATTGGTGGAACCATTCTTTAGCCTCAGAGTTCATCAACAGATGTTTTTGTGTCCTTTGAACGTCTGTTTATCAAGTTTCTGAAGCTGAGGTGAAGGTTTGAGGGGGGGGTTGGAGGGGGGGGGGCGCGATAGGCCCCGCCTCCCCCTGGTGTCTGTATTCTCGTCTCGATTCGCGACGAGTCGCCACCCAAACGGGTCGCGGTGCCGCCGACCACCTGCTGCCAGAGAGCCTATTAAAAGCCGTCACCTGCTCACAGGTTTGCAGGAACACGGGTTGCCGCGTGGATGATTGAGAGGCTCGCACCTGGGCTCAGGTGTGCCACGCTCCAGCTGCCGCCAGGACTCTGAAGGACGCGTTTCGCCGAAAGAAAAAAAAAAAAACCACCCGGTCGTCCATCAAAAGGTCGGCCAAAACGGCAGGACGACGGTCCAAACGAGCTCCAACTCGACAGACAACGAGGACACCAAAGCCGACGTCGCTCCGCGTCCGAAACCTCCGTGATTTAACACTCTTGGTCGTCGCCGCGTGACGCCGCGTGGATCCAGCCGGCAGGCGTGCACAGCACTCGCGGCGGTCCCGCTTTTTGGCTCGGTAAACGCCGTTCCCGTCGCAGCACCAACAGAAGGAAAGTGCAGAATCATCCGAGTGGACGTGATTCCTGTTCCCGTGCAGGAGCAGGAGGAGGAGCAGGAGGAGGAGGAGGAGGAAGAGGAGGAGGAGGACATCTGGGCAAAAGAATGGATGAATGAATATGTGGAAGAGTGCAAGGTTGGACAGATGGATAATAGCTCTCCTATATGAGCGAATTCCCACCACGGGGCAGAGAGAAATATGGACGGGCATCTGTATCTCAGAAAGCAGCAGAGCAATGTTGGACGAGACAAACCGCATCACTTCCTGTTGTTTTCGCACCTAATTCTGGATCAAAATCGACAAACGTTATCTGAATTTTTCTAACCAGTCTCCTAAAATCTCCCTGAATTCACCTGCGCTCGGCTTCGTCCCCATCGATCGCTCTTCGACGGTATCCGTCTTCCCTGAAGTGCCCTTTCGAAGGAACCGCGTGAGAAAAATAAACTTTCACCTTATTGCCGCCGCTGTAAATCATTGTGTCCGCTTGGAAAAACATTCTCACGCTGAAATCCGGCCAAAACAGCCCGAGCGCAAACGTCACAGCCGCCCAAAAAAAAAAAGGAGAGAAGAAGAAAAAGCTTCCAACATCCAAGTTCACGTCCAAATACTCGCAAAACAAGGCTGACATTTGCCGACGTGCGTACGGCCGGGACGCGCTTGGCATTTGGCAGCTTTAATCCCGAATTCCCCACATTTTCTTTGCCCCCCCGAACGTCTCTCGCCGCTTGCACTCGAGGCTCTAAATGGTAAAGAGACGGGATCAAGATTTAAAAGTGGATTAGAACACAATCTGGATCGGATTTACGTTCGGCTGCAGGAGCGCCAAACTGCCTCGTTTTCACGCCGCCTTCCACCTGTCGGCTGCGCCGAGCGACAGGAAGTAAAACGTCCTCGTTAATAAAAGATTTATGATTGCAGCGAACCGACAAAGCACATTATCTTATAATTTTAGAGCTTTTATCACATAATAACGGCAGCGCTTCCTGTAAAGGCCGAGCCAGTTACAACCTTTGCACGAAAAGGTTAGAAATGTCTTCTTGGTTTTCGGATGTTTTTCAGCAACTCGATCGATTATCTTCTTGACATTTTGACCTCATTCTCCGCACCGAAATAAACTCTTACGATAATCAGACGAAGACGAACCGCCTTCAGACGCAACAAACGGTTCAGCTGTACGAGTGCACCTCCGCGTATGGGTTAAAGCAATTTATTTCGCCTCTCCGAGAGCAAATTCCACAATAAAGTGTCTAATTGGGAGGGCTCCCCCTCTGATAATTTACTTGTTTTTCATCCAGCCAAGTAAATCCATAATAGAGCGACCGCCGACTTCCAGTAAAGGTAGTTAATTACCTGAGCGCCGCCTAATTTTCTCCTTGAGAGGACAAAAGGTTGAAACAAGTGCTTCAGACTGATCATTAGTGACGCCGCTCACGTCTCTGCCCTTAATTTAACATCATTTGCTGCCTTTTTGCTCCCCGATTGCGGCGCTGCGGCGACCCAACCGAGGTGAGTCGGTTCCGGGCGGTTCGCGTCGAGGCGCGGCGCTTTCCGACGGATCCTCGGTCCAAACAAGAAGTGAGAGTTAATCCAACGCGCGTCTGTCAGAGGCGGATACCAGAGAGGCGGCGCTGAATAATGCATCACTCCATCTGCAGCTTGTCCTCGCCGCCTTAATTGCGCCGCCGCCTAATCTAGTCGGTGATAAAGTTCTCCGCTGACTGACGCTAACGTGTTGTTCTTCGGTTCCCGGGCGCCGCCGTGTGCGAACGCCGCCGCATCCAGCCAATCGCAGGAGTGACAACACCCGACGGGCGCGTTCGCACCTGCAGTCGACCTGCAAGATCACAAACTGGGCGCGAGCGAGACGAAGCGGGAAGCGGCACGGAGACGAAGGTTCCCGTCGGAGTACAACGTGTCTCCTTCGGAGCTCTGAAGTATCAATACTGCATTTCTGCACTCAGGATGTCGTATTTTGAAGGCGCACGTGTGTTCTTTGAGTACTTTCGCCACACTGTAAACACTCCAAAACCAATTTACACGCCTCACGAGCCGTCAGCAGACGGCGGGCGGCGTTCTTCACGTGCTCCGCGGCGTGACTCCGTCGAGGTCTCTGCCTTCCCGTCAGAGAGTTTGTGTGTTGCAGACATCAGACTTCTGCTCCCGGGGAGAAAAACGGGCGAGCCGCCGTCTTCGGGCCCCCCCGCGAAGTCGACACGCGGAGGCCGCGGGCGCCACTTTCTTCCGCCCTCCCCCCTCCCCGCCCGCGCGCCACGTTCCTCCCCTCAGGTTGCTCAAGGCCACTCTTCTAATCACCGACTCTCCTCCCGACGCCACACGGTTGATTTCCGAACACGAAGACGCCGGCGCGGACGGAGAGGTCTCGGCGTGCGGAGAGACAAATTCAGTCCGTCAATTTTCCAGCCCAGCTGCTCTAATAATGATCTTTTTAATGCGTGATGTGTAATAACAGCGAGTGGCTTCGAGCTTCATTCAAACTGCACCAAGAAAATGAGCCATTAGCGACACAGAGGGGCGCAGAGTTTTACGCTGAGCTTCACCGTCGCTCAAGAAAACAGGAAAACACGCGGCGAGAGAAAAACACACCGACGGTCTTGAAAAACGACAAATTACAACGTAAACTCGCAGAAAGTCTCTTAAAAATCACGTTGAAGTGTTTTTTTCTTAATAAAGACGTTACGATTCATCTGTGAGGAACGCTTCGCACTGTTCTCAGTGTCAGTTGAGCATCTGTGAGGTTCATCGAAGCAGCCAGATGGAAAAAGACGAAGACGGACACCAAGGAGACGAGAAAACAAAGAAAAAGGTGCAGTTTTTGAGCTCAAATGTCAAAGAAATTCATCTTTTTTGGAGGCATTTCAGAGATAGTTTCACATCATGACAAAAAACAAAGTAAAACCACATCAGAAGATTTAATTTCAATCAATTAATGACTAAAGCCGCGACCGACTTCCTGCTCTAATGCGAAGCCCCCTGTAACGAGCGCGTCCACTCGGCGTCGCCGCCCGGCGCCGCTTCCGCCGCCTCCTTCACAGACTCATTTAGCCGCCTGACCTGTTGCTCCGCCCGTTAATGAGGATCCGGTTGCATTCGTCCGTGCGAGCGTCTCGCAGTGGCGGTGGCGGCGGCGGCGGCTGACATCAGCGACTCGTTGGAGGAAATGATTTATGGACTGAACTCCACTTGGGTCTCCTGAGAGAGTGTGTGTGTGTGTGTGTGTGTGTGTCAGAGAGACAGAAAGGGTATAAACAGCATCCAGCACTGTTGTAACCATGGCAACAACACACACGACACTTCCTCCCCCCCCCGAAAAACTCCACAATAATAACTCGAACTTTTTTTCCCTTCTGTCTCGTAAAATTTGGGGAGAATTCTGCGTCTTTTATTTTGAAATCAAAGAATTTTATTTTGAAACCTGAAACAAAAAGTTGAAGACTCACGAGTTTTGTTGACGGATTGAAAAACAGACCGGAGGTTCGTTTTGTGAAGTTACGCAAGTGTTTTTTTGTGCGCGACGCTCAGGGGGGGCGGGACTTCCTCTGAGAGACGGAAGAAGCCTCCTCATTGGTCAGTCGGCGCGAAAAGTTCTGTCTCCATTGCTGGACAGGAGACAGATGGAGAGACGAACGTGGACAAACGTCTTCCGTGTCCGACTGAAGTTGTTCGGGTTTCCGACGATTATCGATGTTTGATGTGGAATAAAGTCGCCGACTTTCCGGAGTCTCTGATTGGCCGGTTCAGCCCGGACGGAACATTTGCAGCCTGAAAAGTCTCGGTTGTCCTCGGAGTTTCTCCGCCAAACCCGCCGGCGACAAAGCTCGCGGCAGCGCCTTTTGTGTTTTTTTTGGGGCGCCGCGGCGTCTTGTCCCCCCCCACCGCAGTTAGGGCGGTATTACCTGCGGATGCCGGCGCCCCCTGCAGCTTTCCATCAGAAGGCGATTCATATCGGGGGTTCAGGGACAAACAGCTTAGCGGAGGAACACGTCCGGCGACTCATTCGGGCGACTCGGGCGCCGTCCGCGCTCGCCCCGTCTCTTTGTGCGGCGCTCGCGAGGAAGCTGACTCATGTTCATCATCGCAGCGGGACATTTGCATTTCAGCCTATTTTTCAGCCCATCTATTTTTCCTCCTCAAAGGAGAGGCACTTTGAAGTCCCTCAAATCTCATTACCGCCGGGGCTCAGCAGCGCCAAAGACTGATTTCCTCTGGTCCTGCGGTGGCAGGGAGGAAATGAGGGGAGCAAAATCCCCGCCGAGCCAAATCCGAGTGGATGCGGCCGCTCGCGAGGGAAATCCTTTGAAACGCGGCGCCCACTGCCTCGTTCCATCATGGCGGCGCGCTTTGTTTAGTCGTGATTAGCCGCGCCCGGCGTGACGCCCAGACAGACCGGTTATCTCTGATCGGGGACACCAGGACGCAGCCTCGCTCCTCCGCCGGCCGCCATCGATACTCGTATCGGGACGCGGCGAGGGAGGACAGGGCGGCCGGAGGTCCGAGACCTGAGCCCCGTCCACGCCGCCCGACGGAGTCCTTCTCTTCGGTGTCCGTTTCCTCCTTACAGCGAATCGTTCCGATTTCTCCAACGTTGAGGAACGTGTCGGCGAGATTCGCTGGTCAAGCTAAAAATTCGATCTCCCGCTTTTGACGTCTGAAATAACAGCCGCCGTCTCCGGTGTCCGTTCCCGCTCGTTTCCCGTCGATGAGATCTTCTTATGTGCCGCCGCATCCTCGGATGACCGTTTGCGTTCCCGCGCCGCACGTGGTGCCGTCTCTTCGGCAACAAGGTCGAGGTCGGATCCGGCTCGCTTCGACCGTCAAGTCTGACCCCTGTCATCGGGAACGCCGTAAACGTGACGAAATTCGGCGTGAATCGAATGAGACTTAAACGGTGGGAGGACAAACGTTTGTCGAGAGGCGCTCTGACGGCGGCAGGATAACGGGCCGCGGTGCCGCCGCCCAGCTCTCCCCGTGTTCAGTCTCCCCGCCACATGTTCCCCTCTTCTTTTATTTTCAGCCTATTGTGCGGCGCTCCGATTCCAGACACACAAAGTTCACCGTGGACGCACGCGGGTTTGGACGCGCTCCCAGCGGGATCAGCGCTCCTCGCTTTGACTGACGGCGTGATTTGCACGAAGGCTCCGCCGTGGTTTTCTGCCAGCAACATTCGACATGTGGAGCGCCGTCACATGGCAACGCGCTGTACGCCGAGAGGGCGCGCTCGCACGAGAGCGCCTCGCACACACGCACACACACATGAGAAAAGAAAGACAAGATGTGCAGAAAAGTCCAAACAGACGAGAGGGGGCTTGTGGGAAAACAGGAACAAAAGAAAAGAGCGACTCGCGGCAGCTTCGGCGGCTTCGGCGGCGGAGTCGCTGGAGTGTAACGTTTCAGCTCGACTTGAACGTCCCGCCGGGCCTGAAAACGACTCTCGGTCTGCGTTCGGTTCGTATTCCTGAACAGTAACGAGCTTCGTCTTCGAGGTGCGAAGGAAACGCCGCTTCGAGTCGAACCGATTACTGGACAAACTACGGTCGTTGTAAAGTCGGGGAGTGACAAGTATTCATCCAAATCAAATCATTACCGTATTTTCCGCACTATAAGGCGCACCGGATTATAAGGCGCATAGGATAGACGCTACAGTCGAGGCTGGGGTTACTTTATGCATCCATTAGAAGGAGAATGTCAACAAAACAGTCAGATTGGTCAGTCAAACTTTATTAATAGATTATAAATCAGCGTTGAGACAACTACGTTCACTCCCAAAATGAATGAAAGCACTGCCAGCTTTTGAGAAAATTTGAGGTTTTTAGGTTGTGCCTTATAGTGCGGAAAATATGGTACATTAAAGGTGCCACTCAAGTTCATCAACTTGGAGTCATTTACCGTATTTACATACAAAAAGGCGACTTAAAAGCCTTTAATTTTAGCAAAAACCAACAGTGCACCTTGTATTCGGCTCAATATTGGTCCATATATAAGGCGCACCGGATTATAAGGCGCACTGTCCGCTTTTGAGAAAATTGGAGGTTTT
>JASSRZ010034681.1:0-14823 GCA_032164315.1 Malacoctenus gilli | reverse complement strand
GTATAAACTATAAAGACTACCGGACTACCATTTAGCTGTTTTCTAAGAATGTATTTTGAATATGTAAATGAGCACTGCTTAATTACAAAAACAACAAAAATGGCCTATTCTCTGTAGTTTAGCTCATGTTCTTTGGGTATGAGGATAAATCCACAGCATTAAAAAAAATGCATGGTGAGCTTCTGTGTCCTGTTCATGTGAAAACATTTCTGTCTATCTACCAGCACTGTGGCACTCAGTGAGAGTGTACTCTGAGGTTGTCTGCACTGTCATCCACAATGTTCTTCAAATATCATGAGAAGACTAAAGACTGCCACAGTGAAATGCGTGCAAAACCCCAAAAGTGTATAAAAAAATGAAAAAAGTCCATATCTATAATTTTTAAAGGCCCAATAATCGCTCCAGGATTTCACTGCCTTTTGTGTGTTTGTGTGTGATTTTTACAGTCAAAACTTGATTCTTGCTGCTAATTTTCTCAAGAATGCAATTTGTAACTATTTTATGTGCTTTCTTTTGCAACAAATTGCCTGAATTGATAAGATTGGAGGCCAAAGGGGAAATGCAAACTCTGCTAAATTGACTCGAGTAATCACTTGCTATGCTAATAAACGTTCATAAACAGTTTGGTGTGGTCGTTCCAGTTTGTTTGACTCCATATTGTGTGTCACTGTGTTATTTAGTCTAAATTTAAAGTTTGCTTCGGTTTCATAAATCCACATGAAAAAGAACAATAAGGTGATTATCAATTCGACTGCCTTGATAGTAACTTCCTTAAAAATAATATATAGGTAAACAGTGTATCTCAGTGAGTTTCTCCTCTGCTGTAGTGACCTTAGTGGTGAACCTGATTAAGGCTTTTCCATCAGGAGAATCAAATTACAATGACTTTGTTTTGACTCACATATAATGAGAAGCATTTACAGAACATATCAACATCATGCGCTGGACTTGTTTGACTCAGGTTTCCAAAGGACAGAGAGATAACAGAGGAGGAACGCAAGTTTACCCAGTTAGTGGAGACAGCGGAGGCCCTCTGAGGTGGTAGCCTTTGAGAATGAAGGTCACATTAAGTGTGTGTGAAGTACATTTCTCTCTATCGTGCTTCATTCCTTCTCCTCTCCCCATCTCGCTGGTCACCATAGCTTCCGAAGTAGGCACTCGTGGTCGCCATGGCAACCTTCACAAATCCGCCAAACTAACTGTGAACTTTGATTGGCAGCACAGAAGCCACGGACTTTCTGATTAGCCCACCGGAGTTTATCCGACCCTCCAAAGACATTAGGTTGCACAAAACACTAAACAGCACTTACAAAAAAGTTAAAACGCTGTGCAGTGATATCACAGTGAGCTCCGTATCTCACCAGCAAGAGGAGGTACGAAAAATCCCAGCAAATGGAGCAGAGGGTTTTATCTTTTTTGTACAAGTGTCTCAATTAGTGTCAAATCATGGTGAAAGGAAAGAAGGTGGTCAGTGAGGCGCTGCTGCCCACTGTGCTGGGAAACGCTGGAGCTCACTTGAAATCTTTGACGCCGCTGCTGCTGGGAGAGGCAAAAAGCCACCTGTCGGTAGCGGGAGGGCTGCCTCCTCAGGACACCTCTAGCTTGAACAAAACATTAAAGTGATTTTTTATTATTATTATTATTATTATTATTATTATTATTATTATTATTATTTACAAAGGCCAGACCTTACACTTGACAACAATTACTGAGTTGCAAAGATGCCTATCAAAGTTTAAGTTTGCCACTGTTGACTGTGAAAAATGAAAAAAATAAGTGAGTGACTTAAAAATCAAAATTATAAACTGAAACGTGGATAAAGAGAAACAAATTACCAGGCAAAAAAATTAAAATAGATAAATAATAAATGGAAATATATACTTGTCTCTGATGTTTGTAATACATCAGTTCAATTTCTGATAAATTGCAGTGACAATGCAACATCTCATGCGAATGCAAGCCAGGTAAATTTTGGTTTCTTTGTCGTCTGAAAATAGCAAACTCTAAACCCGACCAAGGGCTGTGAGCAAAGAAACAAAGCGAGCCCAAGACGACATAATTTCATTTTAAGAAACCTAAAATAAGTGAAAAGAGAGATTACAGGAAGACCATGATGACAAAGTTCAGAAAGGCAGCAGTGATGATTGACACAAAGATAAAATGACAGACTGGGTCTGAAGTGTGAGTATTGTAGTTTTTCTCCTGCCAGCAATTCTATCCATTTTCTTCAAGTTGCCAAAGCAAGCAAGTGTCGACCACTCAAATTTTCTTTACCACCTGAAACCGGATGGGGATGGACGAGCGTGTGCCAAAGGACCGGCAGTTGGGTCCTGATCGAGGCGAGGCAGGGAGAAGCGAAACAGGGGCTGCAGAGGAGGGCGTGACCTCTGACGAAGATGATGACACCAATTTGGAGCTGGAAGGTTTGGCTTAGTTTGAACAGAAACAGGAGGGAAAGGCTATCAGCTTGTGTGCAGTGTTTCCACAGACTTTGAAAACAGATTGATGTTGTGAGACGGATGCTTGCGATTCACCACCTTCAGTCTTTATCAACTGTCCAATGTCGCCACTATTGTTATATAGTTTTTGATGTCTTAATCTCGTGATGATCAGAGCCAGCTCATGGCGATGCGATGCCCTCCTGACACCCCAACTGTTAATTTTCCCCCCTCGTGCCTTTCTGCCTTCTTAGTGTCTCAACCATTTCAAACATCATGTTCATAATAATGACAGAAGCTCCTCCAGGCTGCCGCCCACACGGTGCAGTCCCACTCTGCATGTTAATGATCCCATCGCAGCCTTTGTGCCGCACTTTCTCTTCCCCACGAGTGAAAACCATCTGCTCTCAATGAGTGCTCCTGACAGATCTGCAATCACAGGAGAGGAAGTTTTCAATGTCACACTCAAAAAAGGTTCCTCCTCCGGGAGAGTGCATCTCATCTTGCTTGTGTATCAGAGTGTATCTATGGCCAGTGGTTCCTTCAGCTTGTGCCAACTGTGTTGATGTTGCAGGTGAGATGGAGCCATATGGAAGGGGCAGGTCTGCTATAAGAAGGTGTGTGAAGCACTCCAGGTGGTGCCCGCCTCTTACTTCCTGCAGCAAATGCATAACTGTGAGCTGCTACTGATGCATCATGGCCTGGGCCCTCAGGTACTGTCTTTAGGTTCTGGAATTTGTTTGAACATTACTTGAAATATGTTCAGTATACCTATGAAGCCTGAGAGTAAAAGTTTCCCTCCTTTTAATACAACTGTTGAATGTATATCACACGTGTTCTTTAAACAAGTGAGGACAAGTAAACAATTTATTCAAGGAATATAAAAGCAATTTTATAATATTTTAGACAAATTGAAGTTTTTATTCTTATCACGTTCTAATGTGAAGTGCATGCAATATTACAATCCATTTGTTATAAGATTTGTTCTACCCATCAATAAGTTTTTAAAAATGTATTTAAATAATTTTCAGAATCCATATCTGTTTTTCGAATGACACTAAATATTGATTATCTTCAGAAAAAGAGATAATCAAATGAGAACTTTTATTGATCTCTTCATATTTCCAAGCGAAAAAATGAAATTACAGAGGAATGGTAATACCTTTTAGCATGACTGCAGCATTGTGAATGAATGGATGAAAGCAGCAAAAATGAGCATTTCTGTACTGAGGGAGAGACCAACACAAGAGTCTTCTTAGGAATTTACATGGATACTGATCCCTTGTCTGGTTTTTAAAATCAGTACTGCAGTTTTAAAGCTCATGATGGCGATAAAGTAGAAATCATTCCTCCATGCAGAGTCGCTCAGTATTTAAAATGTCTTAAAAAGTATCTGCACTGTCCCACTCAGGGTCTCGGGTACAATCGTCCCTGACCTGTACCTGTTTCATTGGGTTATGTCTGCCTGACAGAAGCTGTGAATGAACCTTTTTCTCCTTACAAATTGTTTCCACAAATGTTGGAGTGTCATCGCACGGATCCGCTCACATATTGCACATGATTATGAAGTCCATGTGAGTCAGATGGGAAGCCAAATGAGTTCAATAGGATTGCTCTGTAATGCTGTTTCAGATCCGCTTAGACTTTTGTTCAGCCAATGACGCATGAATTCAAAGTCACATATTCCTGCAGGGTGTCATAAGAGAGCGCCTACTGCTGTGTCCGACTTGAGCTTTGAAGAGTTTTTCAGCCCCTTTTCCCCCCAGAATGGATCCTGTATTTACATATCTTCGCCTTTCATTTTACATGTGAAATTTCTCTGTTATATAGATCCTACGGCAAACGTTTGGGTACAGAGTCCTCCAGCTCTCTGCAGAGAATGGAGAAGGCTGCTGACATCGATTAGGACTCAGAAGGAGCTCATTATGCAAAGCTCAAATTTGATTTCCCCATTGGGGAATGTTCTTGTCCTTGATGCTAAATGACAGCAAACATTTTTTCCCCTTTTAATCCACAAAACTTGGAGGCAACTCAGACAACAGCATGCTTATAATGTTTACGTTTGAGCTGCCGTGGAATCAAGATGACACACATTCACCTGCTGAATCAGAAATTCACAGCTTCAAAGTATGTGTTGAGTCTCGGAAAGTGTTGCACTGAATTGTTATTGAGTCTGTGAATGATCCAAAAGCTTGGCGAGTATTCGCGGGTCAGACCTGTATGGGCCAACGTGATGCTCAGCCTTCTGGAGGTGCAGAATCAAACCGCTTTCTCAGTCTCAGACAGACAGACAGACAGACAGACAGACAGACAGACAGACAGACAGACAGACAGACACACACACACGCACACACACACACACACACACACACACACGCGCGCGCGGAATATGGGAAAAAAAAATTTAGAGTACCGACAAGAAGATCTGCAAAGGAAGTGGGTAAGGGTATGTCAAACTAGTGGTCTTTGAGTTTTGTTGTTTTTTTAAACAATGTAGCAACACGCATTTCATCCCAATGCAGCAGTCACTAGCATAGACCCCCACCCCCCTTCAAATGGTCAGTCAATGTAAAGTCACTATGGTTGTACATCTTTGATCCTGCACTTGATTGGTGGGGTGAAAACACATGCCGTGGTGCTTTTAGCTGCACAGTTTGAAATTTTTACAAGCTTCCAGTGGTCCATGATGCCATGAATCATAGTTGCAAAACCATTAACTGCTTCCAGGAACAAGCCTTTTCCTGAGCTTTCTGTGCTGTAACATCATTCAGCAGATTGAATTCGATTTTAAACAAGTGCTCACCTGTCAGTCTCAGCCAGGAGAAGTTAGGAAACTCAGAGTGACTTGGAAAGGTTATGTCTGAAACTGCTGGGCTTTTCAAGTCACCCTGTGATGCAATGTTACACCACATGCATTTTATCACTCTCCTGTCTTGTTTTTTGCTTCTTTTCTGTCCTTTCAAAGATCAAATTAACATAAGGCTTCAAGCCCTTAACTTTCTCATTTGCCATGTGAGAAACTGTAATTTTAATGTACTGCTAGCTTCATGTCTGACCCACACGCCCACCTGTCTCCCTTCTCTCTCTCTCTCTCTCTCTCTCTCTCTCTCTCTCTCTCTCTCTCTGTGTATGTATGTGTTGGTGTTTCTTTGTGTGCGTGTGTGTATGTGTGGGCTTGTGTGTGTTAGTGTGTCTGTGTATTGATGCGCGTGTATGTGGCTCTGTGTGTCATGTGGCTCTGTGTGTTCGTGTGGCTGTGTGTCTGTGTGTTAGTGTGTTTGTGTGTGTTGCGGTGTTGGGGTTGGTTGTGTGTTTGCAGGGCCCCAAAGCACTGGTGGTTCCCCTGGTAACCAACACTTCAATACAACGGCTGAACTTGGGAGATAATTGGATGGAAGAAATGGGCGAAGCTGCCATAGGTGAGATGTTAAAGGAAAACTGTTACATTACAGGTGGTTGTACTTGTAATACTTTTTCCTCCTTTTATTTAAACTCTCTCTCACCTTCTCTCCCCCTCAAAAAAGAGCACCAAGTCCCGGCCCAACTCCCCGATTCTATAAGTAGCATTTGGTGAAACACCTGGGACCCTGTTCTTCATGTTTGTTAAGTGTCGTATCACTGAAGTCGTGAGTGCAGTTCAGTTGCGTGGAGGAAAATGTGTGGCAAGAGTGACTCGTGTGAGTCGCTGCTTCTCCTGCAGCAGTGTTTTTCATCATTCTCTGTCACACAACGCTCCGGTAACTCTCATTGAGCTGCTGCGCTGCAGTTCATAGGTGATGTTTTTTTCTGATTGGACATAACTGACCCATAAGTCTTGAGAACCTCAGATGTCGGATTACATTTAGTACTGGGAGGGAAGGACTCCTTCAACAGCACAGAGTTGACAATAAATCATCAGGACGCAGATGTGTGCATTATTTTGCTGTAAAACTGGAGCTGATGCACCATTCCAGACAGGAAATCCACCCAATTCACGTCAGACTACTGACAGACTGGCTGAAAGCAGGCCACGAGTTCCCATTGAGGGATATAATCCCCTTGGTGAGGCGTTCTGATTTAAGATGACTAAATCTCACCTCACAAGGAGTTTCTTCAAAAAAGAGGTGTGGTACAGTGAAAGACTGTTATGACTACAGATATTCTGGGACACAGAGAGGGAGAAATAAGGATCGACTTGCTGTCTGAACTCCTTTTTTGAGATAGTGTCAGGTGAATGAATGTCAAACTCCAAATGTTTTTATCTTGTACATCTTGATATTTTTTAATCATGATTTCATTTAACACTTTTCACAGGTGTCTTTTTGCTCACATGCAGCACAAATGTTGCTGTTGTCACCTGTGTGTGTGTTCCAGAACTGGATCTTTCTGACAACAAGCTTGGCGATGGAGGAACCAGTGCAATGGCTGGGATGCTGAAGGAGAATAGCACATTGGTTAGCCTCAGACTTTCGGGAAACAGCTTCACTGACAGTTCCTCCCAACATCTGGGCTCTGCGCTGCTCACCAACAATCAGCTGCAGCATCTTGACCTCAGCCACGACTCTCTGGGAGAGCTTGCAGGTACTGATGCACTGAGGCACGGCCATGTGAGTGGTTGTTTCGTTCTGACACAGACAGAAGCTTGTTGCTTTGTCAACCTGTTTGTTTTAGTGGTTCCCAGTCCACATATGAAGATAAAGCATCACACAGTAATTACGTAGCCAGCTTCTTTCTGAGTCCAATCTTCATCCAGCCTTATTGAACGCTAGCAAACTAAAATGTACCAATAACCCAATAGACTCACTTGTTGCAAGGTTCCAGATTGATTTCCCAAAACTGGGTCATGTATGACCACTCATTTGTTCTGTTATTAAACTTTCCTGAAGCAAACCTCATAAAGTGTTTGCCATGATGTTGAGTCTTGTCTCCGAGTAGTCATATAGTGGCGGGCTGCAGACTGTGGCATTCAAAGGTCAAGATCATTTTGTCCTCATTAAAATCTCCTTCAATTATTGTGATGATGAGATGTGTGACAGACACTGAGTGGATGAATGGCAGAGTGGGACAGTGGGCATCTGATCCAGGTAATTAAGGGTAAATCCGTCAGCGGGAGACCAATAAGTCTTATTGCCGTGCACGCAGCTGTGATTCATCCTCTCACATTCAAGTCTTCATTCTCTGCTGCTGAAATATCAAGACGTTCTTGGGCTTTTTCAGAGCGCTCCTACGTATCGTAGCTGCACGAGAGAGAGGATGCCAATCAAACACTGTGACATTCATGCTGTGCTGTTGTTGCTTTTCCAGCCAACCACTCTGTCTTGAGTGCTTTTTCTGTGTGACTATGAACCTCTGAGCTTCTCGCACTTTCTGATCCTTGAAAGGAAACTTGGAGGAAGGAGGAGGATGTATTTTTTTATGGGAAACTCAGTAGCAACAGCCCCTCACTCTGCAGTACTTCTATGCAATAGAACATGCAATCAAAATAACTGTGGACAGTCGGCTGGAAGGTATTGTCTCAGAGTACATCCGTCTTCTCTCTGTGAAAAAATCTGCTGTCTTCAGTCTAATCTTCTTTTCTCTTCACAATAAAACAACAACTAATGCTGAGTGAGTCATCGAGGTTGATCAGCAAAATCAAATGATTTGATGATTAACCAACAAGAACGTTCATTCTCTGTCACTGATGTTGATTTTTCCTTTTTTTTCCTTTTCCGTAGGGCAAAACCTAGGTGACTCACTGTCTGAGAACACGGGGCTGAGATCACTCAGCCTGGCATGGAACTGCGTCCGTGGCAGAGGAGCAGCGATGTTGGCCAATGGCCTCGGGGTAATCCTGCTCAAAATGAATGTTTGAGCACTGCATCCATTTTTGAAACTGTTAAACATGAAGGAGAGTCTGCAGTGATCAGAGGAAGGTTGGACAAGGATACTTTGATGAGCTCCTGATGCCTCTTAAATACAGAATCGTGCAAAGCTGCAAAATTGCTCCTATACTAAATCAGTCGACAAGAAACTTGGCTTCCTTTCAAACTGCTGTCTTCCAAAAATGAGGCAATTTTGGAGCTCATCTCATATACACGCAGCTTCACTTTCAGTGTAGGAGTTTACCTGCCGCATGGCACAAAACAAAAATTTAAAATAATTTTGGTAAAGATAAGCTCTGGATGGAGAGCTGCTGGGAACTCACGCGAGCAGCTTCAATGAGCACTGTTTTACTTTATAACCACAGATCCTCATTCCCTCGAATCTCCACCACCTCAGTGAAGAGTGCAAAGTCTGCATGACACACAGTCAGGGGCAAAAGTTCAACAGATTAAAACCAAGTTAGAGCTGCTTTCTTGGACAATTTTAAAGTCATTTTAACATGAATCACTGCCACATCTGCCACATAGGAAACACTGTAAGTCAATGCAGATTTTAAAGGTTGCCTATTTACTTCTGTTTTTCCTGAAGTACAAAGTGTACAACCAGATGAAACACAGCAGTGTTTCCCTGAAAGTTTCTGATGCTGCATTCATGAAGGCCCAGCCACATCTGGATTTCTTTATTTATTTAACCACTGACAGAACTTTAATGAAAACTTCTTTAAAAAGTCACACTTAATCCCTCCGACATCAAACAGACTCCAGTGTGCCGTGAAGGTGTTCTGCAATTTCACATGCAAAACCTTTAACAGAAGACACTCGATCACACACAAATGGAGCGCATACATCTTCAGGTTGATGACTTGACTTAACTCAACCAAATGTCACCAGAGGTAACCTGAATTGACCAGAACTCACCCTAAATCTATAGGAGTCATTCTCCAAGCAGCAGCACTGTGCATGTGAGACATCAGAACACTCTCGTCTGAGGGATCTGTGGTCTTTTATAGCTGAAGGTTGAAGGTTTCGAGAAGACCTTGACAGTTGGGATTGACCCTGAACGTTCTGTGGTGGAGGCTAACAGGCCTCTTGCAGATGTAACTGCTGACTGTAGCAAAATGTGCATTTTTACAGCCCTGACTATAACTACCAGAATCATAGCTGCTCGTCAGTGAAGACTCACCTTTTGGTTTTGTCTCAGGTGTTACCAAATGTTAGACAGCTTTGCCACCTCCTTATAACCAAGATTACCAAGAGGCCCTGACCAGTCGGCTCCACTGACAACTGTTTTTTCAGACCCTTTTATGCTCCCTCACTTCTACCTAAAGGTTCCGGTAAATCATGTTGGAGACTGATGTGATGTCTTCTTGCAACACGAATGTTGAGACAATGAAACAGATTCTTCTGTTGGTCTCTTGGTGCTTTAGGGTAATGTTTTCCTCAGGAAGGTGGATTTATCCTTTAGTGGCCTTGGTAAGGAAGGAGCCTTCACTTTGGGACAAGCTCTCAAAGACAACAACGTACTGGAGGAGCTGAATGTTAGGTACAAGGATTTCTTTATACCATTTGTTTATTATTCATTTATTTCTTTGTTATTCATATTATTTTTATCATTGTTGTCGTTATTGCTAATAATTACATATCCAGTTAATTATTATCATTATTTTTAGCTTATTGTGAGTTTCCTTTGCCTCTGGGTTAACTTCTCCAGTCAGACATGCTCCCAGTCATTTTTCCTGCTTGGGCGAATGTTTCTTTGTGAAATAAAATCACACTTTCTGATCGCCTCTCTGATACTCCTACACACACTTTTTTCTGTGTGTTTGTTTTGGGTCTTTGCTTCTCGCCACGGTAACAACCGAATACCCCCTGAAGGAGCCATCCGGCTCACCATGGGCCTCAAAGCCAACAAGACAATCAAATCCTTGAATGTAAGCTGCTGCAGTAAGATTGGTTCAGCCTCAGCAGCAATGGGGGGCACCACTTGATAAAGTGGGATAAGTAGATGGATCACCTCACTGTGTTTACTGCCAGTGTAGATGCTGAATGTTTGGGGGCTCATCTTACTTGACTGGAACAAAGTCATGAAGGAGACACTAAATCGAGTTAAAACCTGAGCTTTTGAAGCACGCTCCTCTCTGGAGACAGTTTGGTCATGTATGCAGTGGAGGCTTTTGATGAGCAGGAACATGAGGGCAGTTTGAACAACAAATACATAACAAAGACCTGCCAACGTTTCCTCCAACTAGTCCCTGGGATCCCACGGCCCTTTGTGTCTACCACGTGTCCGGGCACCTGCATGAGCTCATAGACGTTGGCTCATCCAGTTTCAGTCAATCTCACTGTTGTGTGAATGAACATCAGTGCAGGTTGGGTTGGTTTTTGCTTTGTATCTGGTTCAAGTGGCTCCAGCAGCTGTGGGCAACATCACGACAAACATACTTTACATTATATTCTTCAAACAAAAAGTGTGTTTTCTTGTTGTTACTGTGAAGTGAATTTATATGAATGAAATTCCAAATGTATTTATAACAGTTTCCGTGATGCTTGTTTTCTGTCTGGCAGACGGTTGAATGTTAACAGTCAGTCCACACTTATGTCTGTCCATGAATATACCTTCACCACAAACCGTTGTGTCACTTGAAAGTTTCGGTGCTGTACTGGTTTTCTCTCCAGATGTGTGACTATCCATTTACCAGCAGTGGCACAAACCCTACAAATCACTATGAGCCAGTTTATGACTTCACTGTTGAGGCAGGGCAGAAGAGAGTGTGGTTTTATGTAGGCTGGTGCGAATGCCTCAGAGGAATCCAGCGGCCTCAGCCAAGACCCCTGCATGGACACCACTTTTACACTTTTCAACAAATTACATTTTGGCACGTTAAGGAAGATGCTTTTGACAGTGAGGAGCTGAAGCAGATGTTGCAATAGCAGTGTCTTGTGCCAGAAGGCTTTTGGGGGCATATTTCCCACGATGTGGAACGGTTCTCTAAACACAAGCGGCGCTGAGATGCGGAGATTGCTTTAGAAGTTTTAATCGCCTCTATAAATGACTGAAATTACTTGATTCCATTACATTACATGTTACATTAGAAAAATGTCTCTGAGCAGATAGGTTGGAACCCCATCCTGAACACTGGGTGCTGCGGGATCCTTAGGACCATCCAGAGGAACCCAGACTCAGCCATGGAAGTGTTGGACTTTTCGGTAAGTTTCCACTTCAAGCAAAACATGTATTTTCCTTTTGGTCTCATGGAAATAGCTCCTGCGTCGCTCCTTCTCTCTCTAGGACATCACAGTGCATCAGGATTTCGAAGACTTGCATTCAGCCATGAAAGCAGCCTTTCCTTCGCCGGGAGTAAATCACGGGGGTCGAGTTGGTTCATTCAGAAAAGCAAAGGTCTGAAAAGTGTTACTGTAATTGCTGTAGTTTAAAGCCAGTGATGCAGGATGGAAAGAATTCCGTCAAAGCGTCATGGACGTTTTTGCACACGTATCGAAAAGTGGATGCCTGCCAAAATACTCTTTTTTGATAGTATGTCAGTTTAAAAAAGAGCCGTGAGAGCATATCTCGCTGAAATAACTGTACTTGGAATGAATAAAACTTGATAAATACCCAATCAATTCAAAATAGGATAATTCAGGGTGTTTATTCTGCATAAGAGGCAGCAGTGAGAGGAATGTCGTTTTGACAGTCATTGAAAAGGGGCATCCAATACAGGCATCAAACAGCATCCTTTTAGATATGATCTGATGTGATGTTATTTAATGTCGGTCAGATCATGGAGCGCAGCGTTATGAAAGTGGGCCAAATAAAAGGCATTGAAGTACTGCACCATGAGTGGAATGGAAATAAAGGGCTTTAAACAACGTCCACTGTTGGAAAGGAAGCCTGTCAGCTGCAACAGGACCACCTGACTGTGTGAGGGACACCAACAGGGAGCCACCAACTGTTTGCTGCTTTTAGGGTCACCTGCTGCCTTCAGGCAAAACAGCTCCCAGCCTGTCTCATGCAATAATGATCCAACTTTTGCTGACATCACAGCCCGGAGCTGTTGAACCGTGTGAGGCAACGCTGCACTGAATCAAACCACCGATGTGCTACAAGATAGGACAACTGCATGAACAGATCGAAGGACAAATTAAGTCAAACTTAAAAAAATTTAAAAAGCACCAATGTTGTCAAGAAACATAAAAGACATTAAAGAGACACTATTTGTGGTTTACTGAACAGGGCGGTTCCAAACAAACTCTGTAACCATTTTGTCCTTCTCTCCCCTAATAAATAGGAAATATGGGGAAAAAAGTGAAATACTCTGAGTTTGTATCTTATCAGAGCGATTAAACACATGAAAAATACCTCTAAAACAGGAACTTTGACATTTTTTCCACTTTATTGCAAGAAAACCCCAACTGTGGATAAAACTTTGGTGGATTAACTTCACTATTTGTCACTGTTTTTACTTTACTCTGTTGTGTGCATCCACCTGGAGATGTCCAATTAACGTGTTTCTGTGGTGACCTGTAGTGTCAGGTCTGGATGTATGAGGAGCATGTCCCACCTGTCATTCGGGCATTAAGCTGTAATGAGCTTCGCTTTCAGAGTCCGTGCACACACTTCAGCTTCTCTGTCCTGTGTCTGTTTTCTGCAACTCGAGCTGGACTCCTAAGGGCCTCTTGCATGTTGGACCGGGGTCTCGCTAGTTCAAGCCGCACTTAAACTGAGCCGACACTCGGTGGTGCTCTCCGACTTGCAAATCTGATCGGTTGCGCTCATCAAGCGACGCGCCCCGCTTGATGGGGCGTGTTGGGGGGCGTCACGCAGATCGGTGAAGATTAACCTGCGGTGCAGGGAGACGTGTCAGAGCGGCCGTCCTTCCACCCGGGACCATGGCGACCCGCGGCTCCGTGAGCGCCGGAGGAAGCGTGCTGCGTAGGTGCGCCGAGAGCCTGCGAAAAGCTTCTAGGTAAAGCAAACGTCCACCTCGGTGTTCTCTAAAGTTCCCTTCAGCTTGTTGATTTGCGGCGGTTAAAAAAACTGAGGAACACTAAGCGGGTTCGTCGGGTCCGTAATGGAGTTCCAATAGACAGTCACTCTGCGAACCTCTGCTGTTGTTAAAAGTAACACAAAACAAATGTATTGGCAATATACATGATCATATAAAATCTTGATGTATTTTTACATGATATAGATACAAAATGATCCATTACTTTACATTGAAGAGAGTTGATACACTTTTTTCACTGTACAGGTATGTATTGTTCATTCATAGATTACACTATGCTGGAAACATGCACCAGTTTACCACCTCTGATTCAATATTTGGCAAGACACTTTAAGACATCATGATATATTTGGTTCTGTGTGGGGCTTGTCTTCAAAAGACCATCTTGAAGGGCTTCATATCCTGCATCAGCATTTTGTTTTTATGTGCAACTAAAAGCAGTGAGTTTGACCTGGAAACTGACTAAACTCTCTGCATACGTGCAGCCACGTCACACATCAGGTCACTCTCAGACTGTAATGTGAGCAGCAGGTATTGATGCAACTATGGGTCAATGATTTCCAGCACTTTAATCATTGTCAGGACCTCTGAACTTTGCCCTGTAAAAGTACAATATGATAAACTCCCTCCAGACACCTTCTTTTATTTCTCACCCCCAGGCTACTCCTTGCAGGACTTTTAAGGGCAAATCATTTATTTTTGCTCCTGCGTAAATGCTCTGTAATTGTTGTGAGGATGTAATAGGAAATGCATAAATAATTAAGAGTTCCCTATCAAAGCTGTTGGCCCATGGGGTTATTAAACAGACATCCCATAACCTTGAAAGTTTCACGACTTCAGCATAACCAGAAGAAAGCTTTAGAAAGCCCTTGTGTGTGAGCAGATGGCTTTGAAAGTGCTAAATTGAAGTAACATATGCACAGTTATAGCTTGCTAATCCGTAAGTGTGTGTGTGTGTGTGTGGGGGGGGGGGTGCATGAGCTCTGCCGTCTCCGGCTGATACATTACATCCTGTTGAAAAAAGAGCTTAAAAAGCCAGAAATTGAGCTTAATGTGTCACTAAAGCAGGTTTTAAAAAAATGTAAAGACACACGAGTTTATAAAAAGCTCGGGAAGTCAATGAGATGGATGCTTAGCTGAATTTGGCAGCTCGCTGCAACTTTTGTTATGAATATTTCACTTTGCCAGTGACAGTTTTACCTCCATTTTGCACAGAAGCCTGACTGTTTGTGCTGCTGCCTTTTTGTTTATTTTCATATTCATTCTGTACATTTTTATCCCCTTGTGTGTGTAAGAGACAAATTAAGCAGCACAGCGCAAATCATGTCAGCCCCAAATTAAAGGAACCTTAAGTCAATGACAATATTGAATTTCTCAAATGTCAACATAACAGGCAAAATGTTAAACACACATCACTTTCTGCTCTGAGTCATGGGCATGGCAGGATGTACCCTGGATGAGTCGCACGCACGCACGCACGCACGCACGCACGCACGCACGCACGCACGCACGCACGCACGCACGCACGCACGCACG
>JASSRZ010034679.1:0-14827 GCA_032164315.1 Malacoctenus gilli | reverse complement strand
TATACTGTTAAGCTGTGGGTATCACATCAGGGCTCTGTGATGTAAGGTATAATGTGATACTGTTGTTACGTATTGCTATTTTGACATCATTTGTCTCGAACAAAGCCTCAAAAACAGGAAGCAAAGGTCTTTACCAACAATTCAGCCTTGTTCATGAAAAAGCTCTTTTCTCTGCCCTCCGTTTTACACCAGGGGTGGGAACTGTGCGTGTGTGTGTGTGTGTGTGTATGTGTGGGGGTGTTCAATCCCTTGGTCAAGGACATGACACTGCAATACATCAGCAGGCCGAGAACTGAACTGCCAAAAATTGAACTGAGCCACTTTTCCACTTTGTTCTTTTGCTTTTGTTCTTTTGAATTCTGACATGTTCACATATTTCGACATCACGTCCAACGGACAAAGTGAAAACAGAATTTTTTGTCAATGTTATGAAGACCAATAACATTGTTATAATAAATCAGTATTTTATTTTGCTTTTTCACAGATTACTTTTGTCAAACTTGATTGTTATTTTTATTAACATTTGCTTCCTTGTGGTATGAACTTCGTGACCTTGAACCACATTTGTGTGTCTGAGCATGGTGGCCTGAAATTCTTGTTTAAGTTTTCACGATGAGCCCCCCTCCCCCCCCCCACACACACACATTTATTTTTTTGCTAATCGATGCTTCTTTTGCTGTCATTGTATTTACCAGATTTCAGTCATGACCTCAGCCATCTGTATCTAATGGGGTGGGCTGTCAATTAAGCTTCAAAGTGATTGGATGCACAAATCATGGAGACAAATAATGTACATATGTTCCCAATTTCAATATTGTTACATTTCTGAATGTGCATTTAAATGAAAAAATACTGTTTCATCTTTTTACATTATTTCATTTTACTTAATTTCTATCTATACATTTGCTTTGTTTTGGGGTTTTTTTTAGAATTCCTTCCCCGAATGTCAAAAGGAACATCCTCCGCATCATGACCCCCCCCCCCCCCCATCTCCCATTTTCATCAGAAAAGCTCCTCAGTGTTTCACATGTCCTGAGATCAATTCTAAGGATTTGCTGGAGTGATAAGAATGTTGTGAATTTCCGTCCCCGCTTGTAGCAATTAGGAGACTGAGTTTGTCACTTGGCAGCAGCTGAGGTAAGAGTGTAGGCAGAGCCTGCTAGGCTATTACATTTTAAGCAATATTTTTTTCCCACTCATTAGTGGTAAAAGTTTGCATCTTCAAACAAGGGGAAGTTCTGTGATCCGATCTCTCAGGCAAAACACTGGCATGTTGCCAGATGTTCGCATAGAAACAAAGGATGCAATCATGAAATCTCTTGGCATTGATCAGCTGCAGATTTTTCGGGCTTTTATTACCATTGGCACTCATCTGAGGCACAGATCTGTTCTCTAACTCTGACATTTAATGCTTTGCTTGTTTGAGTTCCTTCAATGAATTGCTTCTTGATGACAATGAACACAAAGGGAAAACCAGAAGTGTGACTGTAGTTAGAGAGAGAAACTCCAGCGGAACACTCCGTCATAGGGGAAGGAATCCACAATATCTGTGCGTCATACTCATCTTCTATTTCACTGTCAACAAAGGAATGCATGAATGCAAAGTTGATGTTTGACAAAAAAACCGGCTGTGATTTGAATTGGAAAATGTGTGCATATTGCATCTAGGTCATGGAAATAGACTGTATTTTGAATGTATTTAAATGCTGACTCGAACATATAAAAGAACATTCAAAAGGAGGTTCAAATAGTAAGGGGGGGGAGATTTACTTGTTAGAAATTATTTACCTCAGCTAAGCTATTAGAATAGTTACTGATCAGAGCAACAGAATGTACAGGAGGACTTTTGGATCGTTCCTCCTCCAGACAAATTGTTAAGGGGTCCACTGCACAAGCTCCCTGAGCTCATCACTCATCCCTTCCAACTTAGTTGCTTCAAATGTGCATTTTCTTACTTTTGAAGCCCCTCTGTAAATGTATTTTACAACTTCTGTCCACTGTGATCCATGTGCGTGTGTACCTGTGAGATGGGTTGGTTGACATACACCCAGCCAGTTAGAGGGTTGACCCTGAGATACTCCGGCTGCTCCTCGGACATAGAGTACATGACAGCAGCGTTTGTGCCAAAGTCGTCGTCATGCGCCGCCACCCGCAGGAAACTGGTTCCAATCATGGTGTCCTCACGGAGGAAGTCTGTGGTACAAGCCAGGTGTTAGCTGACGGTCCAGGTGGAACAAAACATCACATTCATTCATGATGAGTCACAATCAGAGAAAGAGGAAAGTTGCCATAAACTAATTCGGAAATGTCTCACTAATTCCCAGACACGGAGGCGCAGCAGAAAGCTCAAAAGAACTTGAGCGGAATCACATTAGTTATAGCAACAAGAGACATTCTCATTGGAGATCAAAGGCTCGGCACATTGTTAATTAGTCCATGTTAACGAATTACATGTGGATAGTTTTTCTTTAGCACGGAGATACAGAATCAGACATGTTCAGCTCATTAAAAACTCTGTTGGGGTCACTGTGTGATTAGAAAAAGTAAAAGAAAGGGCAAAATAAATGATAGTGTTTCAATGGGAAAGAAAACAGCTTTAAAACTTTGAAGGTTTCTGCAGGTTTGACAAGATCAAATGAAAAGGTTTTCAGGCCAATGTTGAATGGATTTCAGGAATGAAATCCCAACAGGATTTTATATGCTAGAGAAAGGCAACAAGAATCCCAGTTGCTCAGAGAAGACTTCAATCGAGCTCCCCAAATGGCTGGGATTTGGACCAAAATGTATGTTCCAGTAGTGGTAGTGATGATGATAATGACGATGATGATGGTGATGATGATGATAATGACAATGATGATGATAATGACGATGATGATTCTTCATTTTCTTCTCTTCCTCTTCTTCATTTCATTGAGTGTTATTTCTGCCAGTTTTGTACTGTTGTCGTGTGCTTTTTTAAAATTCTTCACAAGGCTAATTATACTCACATGTGTGGTGAAAGTGTCTACAGGCAGGGGCAGTGTTGCTCACGCCTCACATATGATTCGGCTGAAGTAACCACCTCAGACTACTCATAGGATTGTATTTGAAAGTTTGTAAGTGGGCCTGACTCACATTCATATCGGATGTTCTCAAACTTGGGGCTGTTGTCGTTCTGGTCCAGGATGAGGATGTTGAGCTGGCAGATGCCAATCAACGGGTCAGCTGCCTGGTCCGTGGCCGTCACGGTCACCGCGTATTCCCGCTGGCGCTCACGGTCAAACTTCCTGGCTGTCACTATTACTCCTAGAGAGGCAAACGATAACAATCAGACCATCAGACAGCAAAGTAAAATTCCCACTGAACGTTGTGTGCTGTCCTGTTCCCCCCTCAAGTAGTCACAATTTAACACTAAAATAATGACTCTGCGTGCCTCCAAGCCAAATTTTAGGTACAAATAAAAGGGAAATTAACTGGTTGCTCAGAAAAGTAACTTGTCACTGTGACCCGTTGGCGACTGACTGTCTGATCCACTGGTTTAACCTAGAAGTTCCATCTGTTAGTAGGATGAAGGAGCTCTGCGATCGGCTAATGACATTGTTAGCCATTGTCAGCTACACAATGACTCTCAAATAAACAGCTGTTAGATAAAACAGAAACAACCTTGACAAACACACAGGAACGGCTAGTTAGCAGTCATGAGACGTGCCATGTTCATGTACAATAAACGGGTTTACAGAAATGTCACTCTTGGTAAACGCAGTACTCCGCAACAGTGATTAGTGGCATGTTAGTTTCAGAAGGAACGTTGTATCGACATGGTGTTGCCAGCAGTGCTCGGTGCTCAGGAAGGCTGATTGTGACAGCTCACTTGTTTGAGGTAAATTTAAAAGTCAGCTGCAACACCTTCAATCATGTCCTCACTCACTCTGTCCTCATCTTAGGCGAGGTGATCACACGCATTATGGCACCCTCATCCATCCAGGAGAAGCTCATCCAAAAACGTAACACTGCAACAGTTTGCTTCACTGGATCAAGTTCTTTTCTTACATCTTGTAGCACAAACAAAACGGATCCAATGCAAAAGGTGCTGCAATTCAGGTTAATTGGTTTCAACTGCCTCCAGATGAAAACTAACCAATTACCAGTAACCAATAAGCCTCTGTCAAGTGGCAACACACCTTTGCTACAACACCGAAACGTCATTTTTTAAATAATTTTGGAAAACTGGATAAGTGGAACAGTTGTTCCTTGTGAAAATCGCTCACCCATCCTGCAAATTTAATTCAAATTAGTCAAGAACTTTTTATCCACCAACAGGCAGCCAGAAGAACCAATGCCAACTATCGCATAACCACCAATTGGCGGACGTAATAAAGGCATGTCAACCAGCCTGTTGACATCTGGCGCGTCTGTTAAAATGTACAGTCCATTGGATTTGTTGAATGAGCAAACGTTAATTTCTTCGGATAATTTGGAAAATAAATGCTCTGACGATTTGTGGGGACTGTTGGGGGTTTAGGCTGAATCCCAACAGATCCTAAGTGAATAAAAACCTCAACAGAGATAGGTTACTGGGTACCTGTATCTGGGTGTATGCTGAATGCTGGCACAGTGGAGTCTTTGTGCATGAAGCCATAGGTGACCCTGCCGTTGGATCCCTCGTCGGCGTCCACAGCATGCACCTGTAGCACAAACGTCCCCGCCGGCTGGTTTTCCAGAACTGAGGTGCTCTCACGGTACTGCTGACACTGAGAGAGAAAGAGAGCCAGAAACGAAGGGGACGGGTGGGAGGAGGAGAAAGCGGTGGCTGTGTGAGTACAGAGGAGCTCGGATCAATAATCCATTCTATCAAAACTCCAAGCATAAAGTGGGTGGGGAGGCAGAGTGGTATTTACGTTGAAAAGGGGGATTAAAGATTACTGGAAGTATCATTCACTGCTGTGACGAAAAAAGAGTAAGAATGAAAAGACATTGTGAGCACAGTGAGTGAGTGGGAGGCTTGTATCCTGCACTGTTCCGTTTCACTTATTCTCTACTTTGGCTGGTTATAGGGTCAGGGGTCCCGGAGCTTACTGAAGCACCTGTTGACTATATGTTTTCACAGTTTACTGTTGCTCCACTGCTTCAGTAAACATTAAACCATGTGTGTGTTTGTCTTTAACGCTGCTAGGGTTTGGGAGAGTGATGAATAGGAGCTGCAGTCTTACTAACGTTTTACATTTTTAACAGGTTATGGAAGTAAAACTGTTTTTTCTCTGTTTGACAAGTTAAAGTTTAACGATGATGGAATCACCTTGAAATGTAGTAGCTTTAACGCGCAGGGGGGTACTCTCATATGTTCTTGATTTCCATATGGTTTCATCGTTTAGGGAGAAAACTGACTCCTACTCACAGATACAGTCTGCATTGAATAAAAAATGAGTTTCAGCTTAAAATATTGTTTATATATTGTCAAACCACACTTAACGTACATTTAAATTTTCACGCTTTGAACTCGAGTCATGCTCAAAAGACAGTTTAACTGCAATGAAAATGTAATTAAGCCATTTAATGAAGCCAATAAGACTGGAGTCACAGCATTGTCACGAAATATCCAAAGACTAGCGATGCAGGGCATAAACATAGCTCACACAGTGACAAGGCCTCCTATGTTGCATCAGCACAAGTTGGCGCATTAAACCGTAAAGGTGCGCAACACCAGCATCAACATGGCCGGGCCAAGGGCGAATGCTCATTTGTGCAATAAATGCTCAAATGTTACTTTCCCTCGGCACTGCACGGGGAACAGCGAAGTGTTTGGTGTGAGGGCACAGAACGAGAAGGCCGTTCTTTCAGTCCAGGGTTGGCGATCCTTAGGCCTTTTAATAAAAAAAAATACCTCAGGTTGCTTTGCAGTGTGTATCCTGCAAAGGAAGATGCTATAGACTTTCCTGGTGCTTCGACATCCCCTCTTCATGCTGCACGACACCACTTGACTCATTAATTCCATATAACAAATGCGTGATGCCTCAGCATCTATGGAGCTGCACAAGCTGCTTGCTAGTCTATGTGACATACAGTTCTGATGGAGTTGGTACAAATGGGAATGTGTCACAAGTGGTGTGAATGGAGGTCTATTTTTCATATTCAACAATAAAAAATGTTTCAGTCTTACAGGGAATAGAAACAGAGCAGTCATTATGTCATGTCTTGTCACTTACACTAGGTGGGCTTCACTTTGCCATCCCAGACCCAAACAAACTGTATCACTCTGTGTTTTCTGACACTTTTCCATCAGACCCAAAATTCATTCCTGCAGTCTTTTGACCTGCAGAAGCTTACCTGTTGGATAAGC
Organism: Malacoctenus gilli; assembly: GCA_032164315.1. NCBI lineage: Eukaryota > Metazoa > Chordata > Actinopteri > Blenniiformes > Labrisomidae > Malacoctenus > Malacoctenus gilli. The sequence goes on along the minus strand of JASSRZ010034679.1, from coordinate 8,511 downwards.
TCACATGGGCTAACCCCCCCCCCCCCCCAAAAAAAATGGACCAGTTATCAGATACATTGCCTCTCTTGCCCATTCCCCTCCCCTGCTTCACTGGTCGCCTAACATGTGCCTTCCCAAGAACACATCTCAGGACACAAACAAAACCAGTGCATGTATCAGTTAACACAACTTTTCCAAAAGCATCTGACAATGTTATATAACCTCTCCTCCAGCACAGATGCACTTTACATTGCTGGAGCAATCCAATGCCTTCAGGCTGTTTTCTTAGTCCACATGTGCACAGTCTGAAATGTGCTTCAATGTGTGTGTGTGTGTGTGTGTGTGTGTGTGTGTCTGTCTGTCTGTCTGTCTGTCTGTCTGCCTGTCTGCCTGTCTTTCTGTCTGTATTATCCTTTGTCTCACTGTGCGTCTTTCAAAAAGTTAAAACTTTCTGAATGTTTTTAGTGTGAAAAACAACAATGTTTTACAGAGGCTATGTACATTCAGTTGCACCACGCCAAATGGAAGTCCCAATAGGGACAATGTAATGTAGAGCTTGATTCCCGCTTTATCAGAAACCAAACCATTCCAACACCTACAACAAATTCAAGTACTATTCGTTGCTCCGAGTCCTTGCCTCTTCATCTGCTTGGAAGTTCTTTTTGTTCCTCATGGACTTTGGTATCTTTTGGACTTGTGTGTGTTTGTTTCCATCATTTGAAGATCACTCTTTGTTGGACTCCCTGCACCATGGGTCCATTAGTCCATGGCTCCATGTGACACTGTTCACCCCATCATCATATAGCACTGTGTGTGGTTCTCAGCCTTTAGCCCTAGTTTGTGATTCTGACGCTTGCACATGACTCTCGTCAGTGACAGTGCTTGGATCACTTTTGGTGGTTGATGCACACTGCGGCCTGACAGCCCAAGGAAACATTTTGGAGTTGCTCTCAACCAGTCACATTTACTCAACACAATTTGGCTCTTTGCTGAACTTCCTGCGCTGGCACTTCAGTGCATGAACCACAAGACGACTGGCCTGGCTGTTACTGCCTATTACAAGCCATCCCGCTGACAGGCCCCTTTTTGTAATGAGACAATCAAGGTTACTCACTTCATCCGTCAGTGCTTTCACTGTTGTGGCTAATTGTGGTGAAACAGCAAGACGTGCACCAGCCAAAGTTGGGTAAAGTCAAGTGGGGTAAATTAGAGTACAATCACAGTGATCAGGGCTTTAAGGGCCCGCCAGTTTGCATCACAAAGTAACAAAAAGCTCCTTAACAGTAACTGACTAAGTTCAGAAGGAAGTAAGAATGTTGTGTAAGCAAAGAGGAATGGGGAAAGCTTTCATACTTTTAAAAGTATTCATCATAACACACATGCAAAAGAAACAGCCTGTGCCCACACAAACCAGCTGATGCCCTTGGCCGACCATTAGTTAAAGTGGGGGCTGTCTTGAATGGAGTACATCAGACAGACGCAAGCGTTCCTTTGTGAAGACTTTGAACTCAGGACTTGTTCATTCTTAACAAGCCTCACATTTGACCCCCTCCAATACCATTGTTCCAAACTGGGGGTCCAGGATGTATCCGTCCTTGGGGAAAGCAGAAGATGGATGACAGTAGAGGGTCTAAACTTTGCGTACTCCTAGTTTGTCAAAATCAAAACTGCAGAACTCAAAGACCATCCAAAAAAAGATGTCATGAGAGAGCCTACCTGTTACTTTTATTTTGAAGGCCTCTTTTTGTGAATTTCCAGTGTTTCAATTCAAGTGTTCAAATTTAAAGGAGGGGGCTGTCCAAAGCCCTTTTTTAATTGAAATTCTTGGAAGCTACTGTTTCAATCAACATCAAATCAAGGTACCATTCTGCCATTTCTTACACCGCTTCCAATTTAAAACACTCATGCAAACATCAACCTCATACTGCGATCCAAACACAGATTTGTCAGATATTGACTTTATTTTTTGGTAATCATTTCTTCTTCACTGTTCTATGAGGAATCTGTCCAACATAAAACCTACGTGATAATAATAAGACACATCACAATGTATTTCTTTTAATATCATTCACATCAAATCTACTCTACAGTGCATTTGACAGATGCCTACTCTATTTTTTTTTCTTTTTCTGAAGGTTTACTGACAGTTGCCAGACATGAGACACAGCCTGAACGTAAAAACACACAAAACAAACATAAATATATAGTCTCTATAACACAGCCTCTCAAACAAAGTTTTACATTCCTCCTACACACAGACTGGCACTGAGCAATGAGCTTACTGAGGATATTCTGACATATTTAGGCATAATTAAAGAACATTTTTTATCAGCAGAAATGTTCATTTTGAGACAGTGCAAGATATTTCACTAACAAGGTATTCGCCAAAAAAGGTTCTACAGTAGCACTCATGTTGCCTGCCGCTGCTTCCCAGAGTCAGCAAAGAGATTGACGCGGCGCTCTGTGTTCAAGATGTGATGCAACGGAGCCGACGTGCGTCGCGTGCCTCAAACATTTTGTCAATCACTGAACCTGTCAGACACATAAAGAGCTTTATCATCCTCATTTCACTGCCGCCTCTGTCTCAGAGAGCACCTCCACTGTAAGTAAGCCCCATTTTCTCTCGGTTCTCTCATCTTTCATTCCCTACACCATCTCCATCATCTCTTTTTTTTCTCTCCATCTCAGTGAAGCGTTGATGCTAATGTGCCACAGAGACAAAGAAAGAGAAGCAATCTCTGAGTATTCCTGGCTGATGCCTAATCTTGACACCAAATTAATGACGAGGGAGCAGGGAGCTTCCCCCCTTTCCTGCCTTTGCTTCTTTTACTTTTCGTTCTCTCTCGGTGTTCTCTTCTGTCCCTTTTTCTTGCAAGCAACAGAACTTTACTCTTAAGAATTCCTTCAGGCATACCATACGTGGCCTGCAGAGACCTCCTGGGTTGGTGTTTACCACCTCTTTGACCTGTTCAATGAGTCCACTGAAGATATGCGGACTTGGAAGGAGTTCATGACTATTAATGGAGATGCTGAGCATTCTGAGGGGTCACTCAATGAGATATGAACCATCCACTTAATGTTATACCAACCTCATGGTTCATAGAAATACCACGAGCAGCTGGAACTTCGCTGGGTTGTTTTGTCATTTCGAGCCATGCTCCAACTGATGGAGGTTATCTGGGATAGAACAGCTGCTTTCAACAAGGTCTGCAATATGTTTTCTGTGGTTTTGGTATGTACTTCCTGTTTTAGTTTGCCTTTTATTCCAATTACTATAAGTTCCTCCATCAATATGCTGGTCTGTTATCATGGAGCCGGTCTTTCACTTTATTGCTGCTACATGGTCACAGATGAGCTTTCTGGGCTCTTGTTTCTGCAAATTATCATGTTCAACATCTGAGCTGTTTCTTAGTGCAGCTTCTGACTAAGATCATTATAAATTCGACCCTCCAAACAGCACGATCTCTGCTGCCTCGAGTCCAATTTTCTGTGCTTCATTCTGACACAGGTTTCTTTTATTGTTTGCTCTTCTAAAAAGTAGTAAATTGACAACATTTTGATGTCCACTAAATTGCTCAAAAGTCACTCAAAAGACTGCACCAGCAGTTGTGCCATCAGCAATGATCAACTGAATCCAGCACTCCCATGATGTCTGAAAACAGGTTCTTCATCAGATTAGCGGTTCTTAACATGCATAGGTGGACACAAACACTTCTATTATTTCCAGCACACAAAATACATTTTACACTTACTATTTTTTGTTTTATTGTAAAGATGTGATGCCAGATTAAACCACATTTTAGTTTTCTTTTAAGTAGATATGAACACATTGTTTGATTAAAATGTAAGAAACATCAGTAAAAGAGGAAAATTATATTTGGTGATGCACCACCGTGTCACATCTCACAGCCTGTCTTCAGATACAGTAAGCATCTATGTGGTCACACCCTGGACAGGTAGTGGCCTGCAATCTCTGAACATCATCTTTTTCGCTCTCCTCAACCCTTGAGATCCTGCTGTATGCCTATCCACTCTGACAGCCCTGCATCTAGCCTGCTGGTGAAAACGGGCTGTGTTTTTACTCAGCTTCATGTTCAGAGTCTGCGAGCCTCCCCTTAGGCTAACTTTGGAATTAAGTGCCTCCTCACCCCTCCTTAGTTTACCCATCTAATTTTTCTTCTTCACTTGAATGCCAAAAAGCTCATGAATATGAGCATCCATGTAAAAAAGAGCAGAATTTCTGACATTTTACATACTGACTTTCTTGGATTTGCTTCGTTTTTTAAGTAGCAAATAGCCAATGTGTAAACTTCAGGGCTCGAGTCTCCTTCACTGTCAGACACCAATGAAACATATAAATATGACTGCAAGTGATAGACTCAACTTCAGGTGTCTGAGGCTGCTTTCACACCAATTTTCGAGAAGCGGGACATTTAATTGGCAGAATGAAATCAGAACGAATGCTAATCAGGGGGACAGGAGTGCCGTCAGCTCTTTAACTGTGTTGCATCAAGTCCTCGGGACAACTGTTCATTTTGTAACGGACAGGAATAATGAGGCACTGCTTCATGAGAACAATAGAAGCAAGATTTGTGGCGCTTGTTTGTCGTGGATTGTTGTTCCTGGTAAATTAGTTGTAGCTGTACAGTACAGTGTAAGTGGACATACACCAGCGCCAAAAACTTTCCAGGATCTCCTTCATCCCTGAACAAATAAAGCAGCATGGAAGCCCATTTATCGTTTCCTAAAAACCATCCTGTTTTTCCTGCTTGAGGGTTAGGGTTAGCACATTTTGTTTTGCTTTTGGCTGCCGATTTCTGGTTTGCTGGGTGCAAATCCTTTTGTAAATTGAGTCCTATCAGCAGAGAGAAAAGACTGAATCATATACTTGGAGTGTAAATACCAACAGAAGGTCCCTGAGAGAGACAACTGTGCACACAAGAGTGCATAAAATACAACCGCCCAGGAGTCCCTCTCTTTGCTTGGCTCACATCTTGTCGCCCGCCGCTCTGTTTCTATCCAAAAACAAATAAAAGCTGAACAAGAAAAACTTGGTTGCCGTTCACTACCCCCTCACCCCACCCCCTGGGACAACTAAAAAGGTTTACTCAACAAGCCCAGCCACCACAACAACTGCCCCTTTACTCAGAGTCCTGACTCTTCGCCCCCTCATAAGGTTCAGAAAAAGTCACCTTGTTTAAAAATGAAACTTGGTTAGGGAGGGGGGGGGGATAGCAGGTGGACATGGATATCCTCTCGAGTGGGCCTGTCGGGATTTCTCCCACTTCCTTAAAACTCTAATTAAAAGACGGAGAGATGATGGAGGGGAGAGATGAGAGAGAAAAGATGAGGGTCAAGCTCACTAATCGCTCCTCCAGAGAGGAGTGTAAGAGGCTAATGAATAGAAGAGACAGACAACGAAAGGGATGCAGAGGACTGATAAAAGAGAGCTACATGTGAGGGACAAGGGATAGCGAAAGGACTTCGGGAGAAAATGCGTGGCATCAAGGAGGAGACAACGTCTTTACCGAACACTCTTACAAATGCAAGCGTGCTGGATGATTTTCACTGGTCCCAGTGCACCGCTGCCCGTCATACCTTCTCGAAGACTGGTTTGTTGTTATTCACGTCATCCACTCCGACAATGACCTGGGCCGTAGATGAGAGTGCCTGTGCGCCGCCCGAGGCATTGTCGTCTGTGGCCGTGACGTTGAGGACATACTCGACACCCTGGAGGCGAGGTGGTGGGCTGGAGCGCAGCCGGATCAAACCTGAAATCACAGAGCCAGCACAGTGCTTAACACATGCCCTGCAGCCAACGCTGATTGCGCATGATGGTGTAGTCACTGTCAGTTTACAGGTTTGAAAGAAAAAAACACAATATGAATCCAGTCTTAATCGAATGGATCCAGTACAATTAGTCCTACAACTCTTTGACGATAGAAGGAAGACACTACACAACTTTGCTTGGCATGGCAGAGGACTGATAAAAGCATTCAAGGTTTTTGTTTTTTCTCTGACTGGTTCTGTCCAACCTTCCACTGTCTTCAGTTTAATCAGGACAGAGTCACTGGGGCTGCTGTCTCAGCAGGGGGAGAGACACCCTAACTCCTTTCTTCCTGGACACCTTCCCCCAGAAGCTCCTCGGGGGACCCGCGAGGCAATTCCAGGTCAAGTGAGTGATGTTGTCCCAGAGGTCACTTACCAGTGGGGCATGCCTGGAACACCTCCCCAGCAGACCAATAGGCTTCTGAAACCGATAACTAAGACCCACCCCCTCCCAAAGTTCCTCTCTATGTGAAAGAGTACTGACTCTACTCTGAGCCTTTCCCAGGTGACGGACCTCCTTACCCCTTTTCCAATGATGCGGATCGAAAACTAAATAATAATACATTTCAAATGTCCACAGCCACATGTACTTGTGCAGTTACAGCTCTGTTTTCTAATAGTTTAAAATTGGCTGTAGGATCTTTTGCCTTCTCATTCACGATCATTCCGCGATGTTATTTGCGAAATGCTAATCAAACGCAAAGTTCTTTGGCCTAATCAACTGCTAAAACCAGGGCCGATCAGCTTGTCATTCTCACAGCTCCACTTCTCTGTTCTCATGCCATGCGTGCGAATGCACAAGGGGACATCATTTGCTCTTTGATGTCCATATCTGTGTCAAGTCTGGCACATGTTTCAAAGAGGCTGAGGCTTGACCATCCGTAGGTGTGCTACCGATGCATCATCAAATGAGACTGACTGTTGAAAGCTGCTAATCCCTGGAGCTACTGTGTGTGAAAATGCCTTAGCATATTGCGATCCCCATGGGTGAAGTGGATACATACTGTAACAAAACCAACAGAAACAAATTTGGTGATAAATCATGAGCTGCTGTGTCATGGATCCCGTGTTTCAAATGAAAAGATATGTATTGTTTATTGGCAGATCTGGACCACTCTTCTTAAAAAAAAATGTTTATACAGAAGCTGAATACGTTGCAGAGACTTTACAAATAATGTATCAATGAAAGCAAGACTCTGACTCTTTTTCCTCATGAAGTGAGGTCATTTGAAAACTACACACAGGGTGGATATATCCTGAAAAAAGCAGCCCCTGCTCCACTGTGTGGACACAAGAAAAACGCTCAAACAAAACATCTGCTGAACTTAACACGTGCTCCCTCACCTCGCCAACAGGAACAATACTGGCAGAGTACAGAGTTGTGCTCACGCAAGAGAAACGTTTCAAGGTTTTTATTTTTATTTTGTTTCTAGCACCAATGTGAGGGGAAAAAAATCCATTAAATGCACGACTACATATGCGGCAAGCTTTTAGATTCACTGTGTGGCTGAAATGCTTTAATAAGTTGTTTGTACAAAGTTTCTACCTTTGCAGCACACACTTAGATATGTCTTTGTCCCAGTGTGGATGTGGTTCCCATGTAGCAATTGGGATTGTAAGTGTTTGCTAAACAAACTGCAACTGGATTCAATGTAGTGCATAACACTGTGAGTGCAGAATGCCAAAGAAAGCCTGTGTGACTGTGACTGAGTCCAGCATGTCTAAAAGCGAAACGCAAGTTAAGCGGGGCAGATGATCCACGTTGTGGAGACACAAAAATCTCTGTGCAGCTGGCAAACACCAATCAAAGGAGCCTGGAAACCATGATGAGGGGATTCCTGTGTTTTCAGACCCCCCCGACTTTTGACCCGGGGAGAATTCTTTTCATTAACAGCAGCCACACGGCACACGAAGAGTCAAATTGATCGGCATTTCCCTTTCAGCATCCTCATTCTGGCGTTTCCATTCCTCACCATGACTCTCTCCTTTTATTTCTTTCGCCAGCACTCTCCTTCAGCCTGGCGTGGGTGTCTCATCTACATCCCACTCTGTTTTGAATGACTCCCTCCACTCTGTATTCATCTCACCTCGCCAGTGCCTCTGTTTACTCGGGTGCGAGCGAGTGTGTGTGTGGGCTCAAAGTGTGGACACGCTTATTACATCCTCCTTATCTTCAGAGGCAGGGGGCAGGTGCTATCGCTGTCATATGTTCATTTGATTGCTGCTCCACAAGAGACCCCCGAATTGGAATCATATGTTCGCCTATCATAGATTGGTATGTATGCGCGCTGCTCAGCCCCTCTATCTCTGTTTACCAGACTAAAGCGCCTGATGAGACAGATTACAGTCTGAAGATGTACGACTTTTCTCCGAGCCTGAGTGTGTGTGTGTGTGTGTGCGTGCGTGTGTGTCTGTGTGTGTGTGTGAGCGCGTGTGCGTAGGTGTGTGCGCGACACATGTGGAGCGAGAGCTCGCACTAAGTAATTTGCCGGAGACTCTTTGGAAACGGAATGACAAAGGGAACAAGTGGAACAAAAGAAAGAAATTTTCTGTTCTGCTTAAGTTAATGCTTTACAAGCTCATAATCTTTGAACTGCACATGTACAGTATGTCCCCCTTCTGTTTCTCTTTGAGTGTGTGTGTGTGTGTGTGTGTGTGTGTGTGTGTGTGTGTGTGTGTGTGTGTGTGTGTGTGTGTGTGTGT
>JASSRZ010034677.1:0-14857 GCA_032164315.1 Malacoctenus gilli | reverse complement strand
GTGTGTGTGTGTGTGTGTGTGTGTGTGTGTGTGTGTGTGTGTGTGTGTGTGTGTGTGTGTGTGTGTGCGTGCGTGTGGGTACAAAACGTTTAGAGGACAGTGACTCCCAAACTCCAGTTAAGAGCAAGTTTGCCTTATTACTCTCCTCATGACCACAGACAGCAACAACTTTGCACCCACCAAATCTCTGGTGACTCACATAAGAGTCTAGACAAAGGGAACGAAGGAGAAGTGAAAATACAAACGGTTCAAGAGGTCTCAATCCTGACAGACCGTGTGACAAACTCACCACCAGAGGACAGCAAAGCTTTTCTCAAGGCTTTTTCTGGACTGTTCGCCAAAATACCAAAACACTCCAGGTTAAACAATTTTGGGATTGGCCATGTTCAGTCACTCCGTGTGCCTTCATAATATTGTAAGCTGGCACATGGCACATGCCATGGCACAAGTCACATGCGACGACACTGAACTTCACAGAGTGCAACTTTGTGTGTGAGTCCTGCATTATTTATTCTGAACTAACGGGAGTTTTAAATGACTGGTGTTGTTAACATGTCTTTATATTCTGTGCTTTTGTTGTGATTTGGATTTCAAGGTGGATATAAGGCAACTCTTTATAAGTCAAAGTATAAGTTAGTCCCTTGCCAGGCTGCGTTTCGTCATTCCAGTTTCCTCAGCTGAGGCTGACAGAAGTGTCCGTGTGCTTAGGAGACTTTGAACGTGGCTCAGATGCAGTAGGACACCAGCAAGGTTGAATAACATTGCTGTGTACCATGTCCATCAGGAGAGGCCGGACAACATTGTCCTCTCAGAAATATGCAGAAAGTTCATTTCTGCTACAGAGCGACGTATGCATGTTTTTAGGTCTTTCAAATAGGAACAGCCTTTTTGGGCGACACTTATTGGTTTGTGGGCTACCAATAGTGGCAAGCAATTCATATGTAATAAATTGATATATGCTATGATACTTTCCATTTATGGCCATCAATAAGTCTATTTTAGGCTATGTTGCATTTCATATATGCCCAGCAATAGTTTGTATCAAGTTATTTTGTATGTATTGCTAATTTTGTTGAAGGATTGTATATAAATAGAACTAAACATGCTTCTTTGTCAGTGATTGATTCATCTCCCGAAGATACATAAAGATTCTCACATCTGCATCACAAGCCATTGCAATCACTCATTTAACCAGCCACACCATGGCGTCTTATGATGGTCACTAAAAACACGTCAACTTTTAGGTGTGCTCCTTTCAAGGACTTTTGTGTCCCTACCAAAGTCAAAATCAAATCTACGACCTTGACTCTCAGCCTTGTTAAGAAGCACTTGGTGCAACCCAGAGCACAGCCACAACAAATGGGATCAGATGTGACTTTTATCCAGTTCCTCCTCTTTTAAATTTCACCCACAGAGAGGAGAACCATCTTTGTAGGTAACTCTGACCTTTTCAGGACCTTTTTTTCCCTCTTTATTTATAGACTCACATTTTTCAGACTGAAAACTTTGTCAAACAGTTTTCTAGATTGTTTTCAGGTTGCACTCATTCTCTGAAAATCTATCTGCTGGAATGCATGGAAACTGATCATGAAAATGATGATCATACTGAATCACTTTTCTTTTTATATTGATCATGTGTACAATGGTCTGAAGAAGGTAATTGGCTGGTTAGAACGTATACATTGAGCTATGTACTAGTATTGATGGCTGTTTACATAAACGATGGTGATTTAATCATTTGGTGTTTTTCAGGCCAGCGCCTTGTACTTATTTTACTCAGCTGCACTTTATGCTACATATAAAGAATTGTTTGTTGCGACAAGCTGCAAAGTTCATTCAAAGTTGACTGAACTGTTTTCTTAATTGTATTTCTTTTTAGTTACGTTTTACACGTCAAGCTGGAAGAAAAAGATGGCTGTATAAGAGCAGCTGCACTTTGTATATGATCCGACTTGTCAACGAATCACAAAAACAGTCAGTGATTGCTCGACTTTCAAAATAGTGGTTTGTGTTAGTGGAAATGCTTGGGACATCATGCTTGGTGAAAGTTGGAATGATGGCGTGAGAGAACCTTGAACGTGACTGATCATGTGGAGCGAATGTGAAGATTAAACCCTCGTTTGAAAGTGCTCTCCTTCTGCCACACCTGAGTGTCTACTTCAGCAGCTGCTCCTGCTACATTCACCTGCTGTTAGCAACTGCTGCAACACTGGACACGAATTGTCATGCGTGAACGCATATGGTTGTTGCTACAACCGTAAGTGCAATCAAAGATATTTACCATTGTCTTGTATTTTGACCTGGAGTGCATTCTTCAGTTTGAAAGTTGGACAGTTTTACATGCTGTGAAAATAGCACAAAGCTCTGGTCAAAGCAAAGTGAAACATGTGCTGTGTGGAAAGTTCACTGCAAGACTGAAACATACAGACTTGAGACATTACACATTGTTTTGTATTTGTTCTTTTTTGTTTCTTTTTTGTTTTGTTTTGTTTTTATTTATTTGAATTAATTCATTTTTTTTTTGTAATTTATTTCATCAAAATATTGCAAAGAGGAATGAACTATTGCGTCACGAGGCCGTCTTTCTTTTGGCCCTGGGTGAGCTGAGGCCCTCAGGAGTTTGTTTTGGGCCGGGGTAGGTGGACCAGGAGTACCTGGAGAAGACCCACACAGACCCAGAGATGACAAGCAAACACCCAACAGGAAGTCCTACTCCTCACCGAGCAGAACCTCCGTGTTTAGATGTCACTTTATCGTCACTGGGCTGTTTTTTCTTTTAGCCCTGGGACGTGGGATGGGGGCAGGGTTTACATAAGGGAGGGGGAGGGGAGCGGGGCGTGAGGGTTACAGGGTGTTTACTGAGGAGCAACCTGTGAAGTTGCAGGTCTCTTCCAGAACTGCCAACATCTGGCCCCCGTTCCCCCCTTTAGATGGCTTCCCTCCTGGTGGCCTCTTTCTCAGCCCTCCTGTCCTCCTTCCTCCTATTGGCCTTCTGCTTGTCCGTCAGAGTGGCCAGTTCAGGGACCTGTGAAATTACAGGTTTCTTCCAGAACTGCCACCATCTGGCCGGCCGCTCCCCCCTTTCATTGGCTTCCCTCCTGGTGGCCTCTTTCTCAGCCTTCCTGGCCTCCTTCCTCCGCTTGGCCTTCTGATTGTCTGTCAGAGTGGCCAGTTCAGTCAGCTGGAGGATATTTTCATTGGTCTCATTGAAGGTGAGTTCCATTTTTTTCTTTAGCTCCATCAACTCGGTCTCCGTGCCTTTGAGGAGTTGAGAGCTTTGCTCCTTGGCCAGTTGCTCCCCCTTAAGTTGGCCTTCCAGAGCAGTACTCTTACTGCTCCAGTCGGCCTCCTTCTGTTGAAACTCTTTCCTGGCCTTGAACAGCTCTTTGAGGACCATCCGCTTATCAGAGACCAGTTCCAGCTCCTGGCACTCTGCAGTGACCAGAGCCTGATGGTGCTCTTCCTTGAGGACCTGAATCTCCTTCTGATACTCCTCCTGGAGAGCAGCGATCTGGGCGGCCAGCTCCTCTTTGCTTGCAGCCCAGCACTCTTCCTCCTCGCTCAGGGTGTTTGCCAGAGCCTGATCATGCTCTTCCATGATGACCTGCATCTGGCCCCTATGCTCGTTGTGGAGAGCAGCGAACCCGGCTTCCACCTCCTCCTCGCGGACAGCCCAGCGTTTTTTCTCCTTCTTCAAGATGTCGGTCAGGTTTTCCTCGCAGGACCTGACTTTCACCTTCAGGAGGTCGTGCTCTGCCAGCAGCTGTGGGACAACATTATCATTCATCTGCTGTAGGCTGGCTTTGAGCGAGATGATCTCCTCCAGCTCGGGCTGATGGAGCTGCGAGGTGAGCTGCTGCTTAAAGTCCACCTCTCTCTGGTCCCATTTTGTTTGCCAGGCCTGAGAGACCTCGGCAAGAGCCTGGTCGATGAGGGCCTTCACCTGGTTCTCATAGGTCTGTTGGGGGACCTCGGAGGTGGCCCTGGCCTTCTCTTTCTTGTGCTCCGCTTTGACGGTGGCCAGCTCCACCTCTCTCTGGAGAGCAGCGATCTGGGCGGCATGCTCCTCTTCGCGTGCAGCCCAGCGCTCTTCCTCCTTGCTCAGGGTGTTTGCCAGAGCCTGGTCACGCCCTTCCATGATGAACTGCATCTGGCTCCTATGCTCGTTGTGGAGAGCAGCGAACCCGGCTTCCACCTCCTCCTCGCGGACAGCCCAGCGTTTTTTCTCCTTCTTCAAGATGTCGGCCAGGTTTTCCTCACAGGACCTGACTTTCACCTTCAAGAGGTCGCGCTCTGCCAGCAGCTGCGGGACAACATTGTCCTTAATCTGTTGTAGGCTGGTTTTGAGCGAGATGATCTCCTCCGGCTCAGGCTGACAGAGCTGCGAGGTGAGCTGCTCCATCTGCTGCTTAAAGTCCTCCTCTCTCTGGTCCCATTTTGTTTGCCAGGCCTGAGAGACCTCGGCAAGAGCCTGGTCGATAAGGGCCTTCACCTGGTTCTCATCGGTCTGTTGGGGGACCTCAGAGGTGGCCCTGGCCTTCTCTTTCTTGCGCTCTGCTTTGACGGTGGCCACATGGAGAGACAGCTGGTTCACTGTATTGCTCTTTTGCTTCAGCTGGATCACCAGCTGTTGCTTCTCTGCAGCGTATGCCTTCCCTCTCTCGTCCAGCAGATGCTTCCAGTGGGCTTCCACTCTGGAGCGTTCTTGCTCCAGGAGCTTCTTGTTCCCACTGTCATCCACTTTGGATATTGGTGGAATGGCCTCAGCAGCTGGCGATGAGGAGGAATCGGCAGTTTGACTTGTGGAGGCCTTTTGAAGCTGGTTTTCAAGCTCACAGATTCGGCGCGATTTCTTATCACATTCACTGTGGAGTCGTTGAATATTTGCAGCCAAATCTAATTCCCGCTGGTCCCACTTTTTTAACCAGAGGTTGTTGATGTCGGTCTTGTCCTTTTCGACAATCTTCTTGTCAACAAAGCTCTCTTTCTCCTTCAGCACCTTCCTGAGTCCCTCTGCCTCCGCCTCCTTTTCCTTCACAGCTTTCTTAAGGGTGTCAATAAGACTGGACTTCTGCTGGTTTTTGGAAACCTGCTGAATCTTCTTCGATGCCATTGATTGAAAGTTTCTCAAAGTTTTATCAGCCACAAACAAAGTTTTTAAGTCTTTTTCGCACTGGATACTCGGAAACTTGACGCAAGATGTACTTGCTTTGCTAGCTGTCGCTCGCTTGACTCTCGGTCTACCTCTATGCAGTGAGTTTGATTTTGGAACTGGAAGTCATGCTGACTGCTCCTGTGATCTTTTGATGTGTTATGAATGAGAGCGGTGACTAGAGATCACGTGATGGGCGTGGCATCTGGTTACCTGGCCACAGCAGGACCAATAGCAATGCACGATGTTAACGTGTGAGCTTGCAACCTAATTAAAAAAAATTAAAAAAAATCCGAGAATGTGTTTTTCAAAATGTCGCCGACGGGCTTTTTGTCCGCGCTCAGCTCCTGGAGCTTTGACCTCACTTCGTGCAGCCGTTAGTGTCCACTTCCTCTTCCTCCGTTTCCTATCGGTATCGTCCTGTTCAAGTGGCTCTGTCGGAGGCTGCACCTCCGGCTCTGTCCTGCGGGCTTTGAACTCCCGAGCGTTGCTTGAGCGTGGATGAGGTGCAGGTGATGGGCTGTTTGAGTGGCCCACACCTTGAATGTGTGCATTTATTTATGTTTGCTCCTTCTTTCGTTTCCACCGTTAGTGCAGCGCTGCAGGGAAACTGTCACTGCTGCTTTGTTTAGATTTCTTTGCGTTTTTACCGTTTGGTTTCGGTTGCTTTTACTTTACTAAGGGTAGTATTTCGTTATTATATGTCAGCTAGTCTGTTAACTATGTTTTCCAACCGGGTTCTTTACGTTTTCCCGAGTACCCGCAGGCCGAGTGGTGTCGTCTCGTGGAGCAGGTGGGCTGTCGGCGGGCTTCGGCCTCATCGCCCCGCTGCCCCATTTCTGTGAGAGGGGTTCATCACTGGGAACGTTTTCTTCAGTTTTGTTGCAGTGTGAGTGTTTCCAGGCTGACACCAATGTGGATGGAAGTCGTGTCCAGCTGCTTACCAGTCACTGGCAGCCATCACAAGGCCTTAGTCTGTAATACTCCTTTTGGTACTTTGGTGCTTTCAGTCATATTGCATACATGTAGTTGTTTTGACATTGTTCATATTGTGAATTTTTCTTGAAAATTTACCTCTTGTATTTCTAGCATATATGTTTCTGTTTATCTGTGTTTATTTGTTCAATAAACAGCATTGTTATGACATCCAGCCTGCTTCTGAACCATTTCCGGCCAGTTTGCCATCAGGTGACTTTGGCCACACTGCACTGGTGCTGTTGGGATCGTCTGGATGTGAACGTCCTGTCAGCCTTCATTAGAAGCATTTGGTGCAACCCAGAACACGGCCACAACCGATGTGATGAGATGTGACTTTTATTCAGTTTCTCCTCTATTTCAACTCTAGATCACATGTAACATTAGTTTAGGTTAAGTGCTGTAAATATGAGCTACATTTGAGTGTTCCTCATCCAAGACAGTGCAAACACAACCCACCAAGGTAATAAAACAACAACAAACCTGGGTGACTACCTCCAATATTAAAGTGTTTATGTGCACATGATGTTCTTGACCTAGAATGCCCCCACGCCCCCAACCAATTAGAGCTGGACTATGTGACTGCTCGTCTTACTGGACGCTGTTGACCTCCCAAAGTTCCCCCCGCAGCTGTTCTGCCCCATGCTCCAGATAAGGAAAATCATTATTGCGCACAAATCTCCAAAGTGGACTGACAAGAGCCACATTGTGGACCATGAGGGGTGGAACAAAAAGAATCATTCTGAGTCAAAGCACAGAGGGGACTGACCTAGGAAAGCTGCAGCTCAAACCATCCATTCAGCTCAGTTTATCAAGAAGGAACATTTGAAAACAACTAAAGTGAACAAAGTGCAGTCAGTCCTCAAGTGTAGAAGACATTTCTGGTCTCTCTCTCTCTCTCTCTCTGTGTCTCTCTCTCTGTGTCTCTCTCTCTGTCTCTCTGTCCCTCTGTCTCTCGTCTCTCTCTCTCTGTCTCTACTTCTGTTTCCTGTTAGATTGTACACTGTGAATCAAACAGCACGCCCTGACAAATAGAATAATTTCAAAGCACACATTTTATTCATACATCTGTTGATTCATTCACTGATTCCTTCATTTGGTCCACATGCTGATAACAAAATCTTAATTTGGAAGCAATGAAAAATAAAAGAACAGGATGGGCAGTAAGAAGTGCATCAACACAAACAGCATCCCAAAGGTAACAGTTGGTCACCGTGGGATCGGGAGCGACTAAATTGTGCCTCCATGCAAACACTTGAGGATGTTAATGCAAATGTTGTAAAGCACTCAACATGCCTGAAGCAACAACAAGGACAAATTCTACTTCCTGCCAGTGCAAATTTCTGTGCCGCTGTTCAGCAGCAGTCTGCTGGCAACCTCAGCACTCCCACAACAATCCTGTGGACACTCGCAGAGCAGCTTCATGTTGCTCCAACGACTGTGAAGCAGATTATAACCAGGGATTTACATGCTGGACATTCAGGCTGGATACAGTCTGACTGCAGCTCACCAAGAGCAAAGAACAAAACATTTCAGTTGACAGAGTTCTAACACAGAGAGATGAGCGTTATTGCACACTTGGGTTCAGTTCGGCTAGTAAGGCAAACACACAAGAAAAGAAAAAAAGGAGTTTAAGCTGACAGGAGGATATTCAAGAAAAAGAATCCTTATCATTCCTGACACACTGACATTTTTCCTCTCTGTCCTCAGATCTTCTTTTCACTCTTTTCTTCCTTTATCACAGTTTCCATGTCGTCCTCTGGCTCTTTTCCTCCTAAAATAATGAGAAATCACCAAATGACTATCAATTTGCAACCTGCGCACAATGAAATCTTCACTTGGAAGGCTACTTACTGAAGCACCTCTGGAAGGACTCAGATCTTTGCAGCATGATAAACAGTAACCCAAACACCAGCAGCATGCCAAAGAACCCTCCGATGGTGCAGCCGACAAGAATATAGTAGCTGAGTCTGCTGTCTGTGCGGGAGAGGAGACACATTGGATTTAAACACTTTTGCTTTGGTTCGCTTTCACATAGCACCTTTGAAAGTAGACTGAACTAGTCGATCAATGTCATGTAGAACAGATGTTCTTTCAGGGACATGCTGCCTGAAATGACCACTGACCATGAGGAAAAAAGGAAAACAGAACGGCTCATCGGTTTGCGGGGGTGAAAACATTAAACTCCACCAAAGCGTGTTAGTGGAGGAAGTTATCGCGTGCGTGAATTTGGAGAAATGTAGAACCCTGATACAGGGGGTGATCAAGAATAGATGGTGAAACCAGTATGGCCCTGGTGTGCAACAAAGGAGAAACTAGACCAAAATTCAATTCCAGTTTAGGAACATTCCTTTCAGCACGTTACGGGCGTATTCCAACCGGCACTGTCTGGTCCTCTGGAAGAGGTTAAAAGAGTGGACGTTGTGTAACAGTGGGTGCATTTCAGAGTCACAGAAACAAGCTTCTTTGAGGCTTTTTCTCACGAATGGAGAACAAAATTATCCAAACTTGTGTGATCATTTCTGGTTCATTCACGTGTGTGAAAAACAGGAACTTTCAGTCTGGTGTTGTATCATTCTTTGTGCGTGTTGTGAATAAGCTGGACAGATTCTACTTCCTGCCAGTGCAAAGTTTGGGGCCGTACTGGCATGGTACTAGCTCGCTTTGCAAACTGTGAACAGCTGTAAGGCTGGAAACTCTGGAAACAGTCTGTAAGTTTCAATCCAAGTTGAACCTTGAGGATGATTGGGATAAAAGAGGAGGTGGCTGCAATTCCTGGTAAAACTTTACCATGAACATGCAGGACAGCGACGAGCCTGGTGGGATTCTGGAGCTGCTGACAGACCACTCTGGTGCCATTGTCCGGGATGGAGGTTCCCTGGATGGTCCAGACAGCCAGCGACTCTTCTGACTGCGTCTCACAGCTCCCATAGAGAGCCTGAGAACAGCATGGGGACATGGAGTCCCATAAATGGGAACGTATTTGTGAGCCCAGACCAGGGACGTTCTTGGCTCAAGTCCTGAGTCCAGAAAAACAGAACGTAGACAGGCAGCAAACCCTGCCGCCTCACCTGGGGGATGTCTTCTATCTTACCACCTGGGCAGGTGAGACTGTAGTTGCCATGGCTCCCGTACAGAGTGAAGGTGAGATTGGGGGACGCCCAGTCCACTCCACAGCGGAACACCGCAGGGTCCCCCAGAGACACTGTGAGGTTGGCGGGCTGCGTGCGGTAGCTGGGAGGAGCAGTGGTTGGAACGCTGGCGTTGGGGTCCACGGTGGTGGTGGTGGTGGAGGGGTTGTTCTGAGCTGCAGCAAAAATCAGGGAACAGAAAGTGAAAAAAATGGTCACAAATGAATAAAATCATTTGATTAAACAGGATGTGTTTATTCTTCATGTGGTGTAAAGTCCACGAATCACTGGAAATCCAGCTCGGTCCAACAGAAAAAACCCCAATGTTTTTATCATGCTTGGTTGGGTTGTTTTGTCATTATGTAAATCCAGAGTCCTTCCCAGCGGAGCCTGAAAGTGAACACTGGCTGACACTGTAACCAGAGGCTCTCCCCTTGCCCTCAGGCATGTGAGTATCCTAATGAAGGGAAACCCAGCATTTCCCCGCATGCTTTTCTCCGAATGACAACAAAGACCAATCCCTCAGAGGCCAAACCTAATCCGTAGCCACGGTGATCACCATCATGACCGTGTCGCCTTCACATCATTTGTGGTATTTCTGCAAAACGCGGTATTGAAAAAGACTCTTCGACGTCAGCTCGTGATCAAAGACTTGACCAAGGTGTGCGTGTGAGCGTGTCTTCTGAAATGTTGGCCTTGAGCTACCTGAGGAGGGAGTGCCCAGTTGGAGGACAGCCAGAAGCAGTGCGCAAACACGCCAAATGCTCCTCGGTGCCATTGTTTCTCCTTTCATCACCGTCGCCACTTTTTTGTCGGACCAGAGTTTGTCATTCCAGTCATCAACCTGGAAAGACAAGTAAACAATAAATACTGTTGTTATTTGTGTTGGGTCACTGCCCCCCCCACCAAAAAAAATAACCCAGGTCTATACAAAAGCAGAAACTTTCAAAATAAAAGAGCTTCCCAGCTCTGCTCTACAATAGGAAAGGTGTCTGTTTCTGGTTTCTTTCGCAAAAACCTGAATATATATATATATATATATATATATACCGTACTACCTTGGAACAGGCCAAGACTCGGGGCCTTCTGAGACCCCTGGAGCCCTATCACAGGGGTTTGAGGGGTCTGAGACTCCAGGTTGGTAACCACTGTGTTGAATCGTTGAACATAGCTAAGAACTGAAATGATTTGGCCACCATGTGAAGCCAGGTGGTGAACGAAGACACTCCAACTGATCTATCCAAGTCTGTGTGAACTCTGAAGACTGGCAGCGTGTCGCTTCACCAAACAGGTAAACAAATAAACAACAAGGATGAATCCATTATGAGAAACTCCAATTTGCTTTCAGGAACATGTTCCAACTCAGTTCAGAAAACAGTTTGACCGCAAACAAGGCAAAAATAGTCCCCTTTCACAATAAGACTTGATATAGTATTGCCACAATAGGTTCAGTGACTGAAACATTCCTTGAAGCTGTTCATGCTTCAGACAGTTTATCTTTACAGGTGAGTAAAACTGTTTACTGAGGCTCTGTGATTCAAATCTCTCAGTATCTACCTACCAAAGTATTCAACCTGTTCTCCTCGTCTCCAAAGATTTTGTCAAAACACATTTCAAAAGTACAAATCAACAGATTTATCTTGACAAACCAAACCAAAGAGTCAGCTTCCTTACTTGAAAACGAGTTTTTTTCCCCTTATTATTCCTTCAGTTGTTCAATTTAAGGTCCTCAGATGTCCTACGTCCTCGTGAGAGCAAGTGTGTGACATGTTTGTGCCCTGAGCGGCTGCGGTCTCCGTCTACCTCACTCCATCCTCCCTCTCTCACCAGGTAGTCTCGGAAGGAATCCGGTCATCTTCCTGATTTGCAAGGTACTATTTCTCGTAAGAAGCTGCAAACAGGTTCTGCAGGCCAGGCCTGAATCAAAAAATAGCTGCTGGGCCAAGTGACCGAGAGTGCTGAGGAGCCACTCTGCTGCTCAGTTACCCGCTCGCTTTCTGTCACTGTAACAGAAGCCTGAAAACCCACGACTGAACCCGACGAATCTCATGTGGTTCAGCAGTTGGGTCCCCACAAGGTAGGTGAAACCTAACAGGTGTAAAGCGTTTTTAGACAAATTAGGGAAACACACACACACACACGCACACGCACACGCACACACACACACAAACACACACACACACACACACACGCACACGCACACAGCCTTGGCGGTTGACATGTTGGCCATATAATTTCACTTTCAAATGACTTCTGATGTTCTGTCTTCAGGAGGAACATGCAAATAGTGCTGCTGAAAACGGAGGAGCAACACACCTTCACCACTGTACCATGTCTCCGGCGACCACGCTCATACACCCCTACCCTCCCCTTATATAATCAAGGCTCCTTCATCTGCAGACCAGTGCTTAAAAAAAACATCCCACTTCATTTACATCAGGGTTGCAGGGAGCATGAGCCTATAACTGACTGCACACATTTTGACATGAAGGCCAGTTAAATTGTGCTGATAAGACCCTTTAAGGGGAAATAATAGTTGTGCTGCTTTGTCTCTTGATTCAGCTTGAAAACAGGCGTGGAGCCGTGCTAGCTGCTCTGTGAGGATATATTTAGGAACAATTATGGTCAGCTCAGCTGACTGGCATGGAAATAATCTATGAATACAACAGAGGAGCATGCTGATGTTGGAAACAATAACAGAGGTGATTCATGCAGATGTACCTTTACTATTTTGAATAAGTGAAGAATAAATACATCACGATATGAGGCTCCAAATGCAGTACTTTGTGCATCCATCTAACTCTCTTACTTCTTTGAACTTAAGATTATGTTTTTCTGAAATTGTTGCATTATAATGTTCAGAATGAGTGTTGCTCAGGACTGTTGGAGGCCGGAGCAAAAGGAGCAACTGTCACAAAGCAATGTGTTCAATGGGTCTGTCATTATTAGGCGCATAATGATGCCGTGCCCGTTTTTTTCTTTAGCACACGCCTGTCCTGTCACACTGTGGCCTTTGAAGAATGTCTGTTGAGCTTCGTGTTTGGGCTGCTGGCTCTGACGACTGAAATGAAAGCACGCCACCCCCCTTCCCCTGCAACTGGCCTTGCAGGGTTCATCTCTCAGAATGCTAAATGTCATAAATGTGATTGTTCTGGTGCATATTCCACCTGTAAACACGTCTTTCATTGTTCAACAGGCAAAATCAACATTTGCTTCAGTGGAAGGTGGAAGTGCGACACCTTAATGACCTCATCAAACAGATCTTCTTTGCTCCCCGCTGTAATTTCCATTGTAGTCAGTCCTCAAAACGAGGAAATTGAAGCTGAATAAGTCTCAAAACTCGACAGGAAAAGCCGTCAAAAAGAATCACAATATCAAACAACTCTTCAAAAATATACATTTTATGTTGTGTCAATGAACAAAATACAATATACCACTATGCCACAGTAAGGCAACTTAAAATCCTAAAATAAAATAAAAAATAAATAAATAAAATAAAATAAAATAAAATAGTATTTATGGGCCTCTGTTTTTAAAAAATAAAGTTTGACCACCCGTTTATCATTGTGTCCTTTGTCTGTTGTCTTCTCCATCAGTTTAACTGTCCGTCTGTGAGAAACTGAAGCAAAGTGTCCGTCAGCCACATGACAACAAGCTTTTATGATTGTCCTGGTGTCTCTAGGTCAAACAAGCTCCTGCTGATCAGGCTCCTGCTCAGCTTGTTCTCTTTTCCTTCATGGGCTCTGCAGACAGCAGCAGTGTCGAATTTTTGTTGGCCCACAGAGTCCTAACTCGGCCTGGTGGAACTTTGTTTTAATATTAGTCAACAGCTTTTATCTTTACAATGAATTTTGGGCAGAAGACTGTCCCAGAAGACGGCAGAAGACTGCCGTAAGAGGGTGACACATCCCTTGCGTCATCAGCTTTTGTGTCATTGCAGATAGTCTCTTCTGCTTTTTGTACTGAAATACATTTCTATCTCATGATGAGTCATCAGGAAGGTGAGGGTGAGGGTGAGGGTGAGGGTGAGGGTGAGGGTGAGGGTGGGGAATTCAGTGATCCCTCCCATCGTACCACATTAAAATGAGCTATCACTCTGTCTGTGTCAGACTTTGGGGTGTCACTTTTTTCGGTGAAAGTTGAGGGTGAGATCTGGTGTAAATTCCAGTCCTTCGAGCCATCGCAGGATTCGCTGTTTTGAGCAGAAGATGATCGCAGTGTTGCTGCTTTTGACGATGAAGCTTCTCCGTAAGGAATTTTTGTGTTTCTCTCCTTTTGTTTCAGTTACATTTTATCATCTTCAGTCCTTGTTTCGACTGGTATGTGTTGCCTTTATTTTGTCTGCTAAACTCTGTTTTTCACACCACGGCAACGAGTAAAGGAGCCCTTCTGGTGCAGCGGGTACTTCCCTCATGCAAATTTTAGTAACAGTCAATCTGCACTTTTTTGTTTCACACTTTCAGTTTAAATTCAGTCACTCGGCAGACAACCTGCTGACAGCAGACACCGTTTCACACCGGTTGCTTTCGACTGAAGACTTCCCAAGCAGCTGTGAGAAAATGTTTGGAATTTCAAAAGGTGACTGCGGCATGTCACACTGAGTTTTAGGTGTGAGGAGCTTGTGTGGAACTGGATATTTAGAGAAAATCCTCAGATAACAAATATCAGGTCCCAGTGTAGAGGACGGTACTCGTAGCTCTACTTGGCTGGAACTTCTAGTGATTACAGTACTTCGTTGTTTGTTCTTTTTTTATCCCTTTATCTATTTTCTACTTGTACAGTACTGGAGTTGACCTCAGCCATTCGCAGGTAAAGGAAGATCAGAACAACCAATAAAAAGGTCCTGTATGGACACAGAACCCAGAACTTTCCTGCCGGGAGGCAAGAGTACCAACCACTGCACACATGCGATATCCTGGAAACATGCTGGAGTTCTGAGACATACGAAGTTATGAGCGATTCAATGGTTTGCCTGTGGTTTCAGTAATGGGAGCCACCTGGTGGTACTTTGGTGAGCATGTTCCCCTCACAGCAGGAGGGCGGCTGCTTTAATGTTCATGGAGATCTGTGGGACTTTCACCATTCCAAAACTCATAATGTGTTTGTGTTTTTTTCCCCATGGTCTTTCAGCTGGAACAGGTAAAAATGTGATGTTTGGAAAAGAGCATTATTGTGCTGTTGAAGGATCCTCTGTGGAGTTCAGCTGCTCCTTCAGCTCCCCTGCAGGAGAGGTTGTACAACAGACAAGCTGGTACAAGAGACAGTTTAAAGGAAACAAATGGACCCGCGTGGCCCTCTCCCTCCTCCCTTCGTACGCGAACCGGACTGAATATCTGGGTGACCAGCAGAGCAACTGCGGGCTGGCCATTCACAACCTGCAGGATGGAGACGTGGGGCTTTACTACTTCTGGTTTGACACGGACATGTTTGGACGATACAGTAAACAACCTGTGCATCTGTCCGTCACAGGTGAAACCATTGTACACTGACTTTTATAACTAGGATGTTTCCAGCTTTTCTAATGCGACTCTGTGTGTGTGTGTGTGTGTGTGTGTGTGTGTGTGTGTGTGTGTGTGTGTGTGTGTGTGTGTGTGTGTGT
>JASSRZ010034676.1:0-14858 GCA_032164315.1 Malacoctenus gilli | reverse complement strand
TGTGTGTGTGTGTGTGTGTGTGTGTGTGTGTGTGTGTGTGTGTGTGTGTGTGTGTGTGTGTGTGTGTGTACTGTCTGCCTGAGATAAATATTCAGAGCTTTTTTTTTTAAATGTTCCCCACTGACATGTGAGCTGCACGAGGCATCTCTGATCTCAGTGGAGTTGGGGTTGTCAAAAGCAGGAGAAGTCACGACTGGGAATGATACACATGACACTCATAAATAGAAATGTGGCGTTTGCAATAAGCTTCAAAGTAATTGAAAATAAATGTTGAATTGCCACCAATGTGCACGCTGTGGAGCTGTGGGATTCACGGGGACATGGCATCTGAAGGGGGCTTTAATTTAATAGTCTTGGCCTCATGCTGAGATTGCTCTTTAAAATTTTCAAACACACACACGCACACACACACGCACGCACGCACGCACAGAGTTAATAAACGGGATTACAGGCTAAATTGAGATAGCTCCAACAATTATGTAATGATGCTGAGTGTTCGCCAAATTAGCATAGAATAAAGCTCGTCCCTCTTTCATCACCACCCTTAGATTTGGCTCTTGATCATTCATTAAGCACGCTTTCTCAAATGCACCATGCTTGATTGCTAATGGGCACAGCACATACAAACATTTAACTTGGTAGACAGAGAATATGTGTATACACACGTGACCGCACACATATGCACACAGACACAGCAGCAGCAGCAGCAGCTTCAGCATCAGCATAAAAAAAAGTCTGAAGGGCATCGTTCAGAATTTAATATATGAATGCCATCAGAAAAAAAATGTCTTCATTCCATTTAAGACGGGATCAAATGCGTCCTCATCGCACAGGCTCTCATGCGGCATTTTCTCCTTTTAGTGGATAATTGGACAAGAAATCCTCTGATGATGGCCCCGTCTTTACATTCACTCACCATCTGACAACGCATTCCGAGAATGAATCCTGCAGGAGGCCCAACCGGAGCTCGAGGCACAAACAAATGAGAATTGAGATTTATTGGAGTTATTGGACGGCCAGGCTCATATCGTTCCTCAAATTGGCAATATGCTGTTCATAAACCTGGTGACACATTCTTGACAAATAGATGTTGTGCATTACAGCTTGATCCATTGGAGTGATAGAAAAAAAATTTGCTGTCACGTAGGAAGCCATAAAAGAAAGAAAAGACAAAGGTGTGAGAGAGGGAAGACGTTTGTTGGTCGAAGAATTTTGAGCATCATACAGTTACTCACAGTTGTTGGTGTCTTATTTGACTGCATGCTGAGCTGATAAAAACCTACTGTAGGTGATAAAAATGAACGCTACAAACCTTGCAAAGTGTTTATGGATCTGACGATGCATCCAAGCATTTATAGTTTCCGGAAATATTGTTAGACGGCAACTTAGGAGGATCAACACGCAGCCTCTAATCACATTATCCTACGCTTGTTCCGGCTGGTGTCACTGATGCCTCACAGCCTCTGGATCTGTCTGATAAGATGGAGTGTGTCTGAAGGAAGGGAACGGAAGTGCAGGATCTGGGAGATAGCATGTCGGAAGCAGCACAAGCGTCAGCCCTGCCTGGACGGAAGACCTCCCCTCCGTTTGTGCCGCAGCTCCTTCCCACAGCTGCACGCCACGTTTCAGGCTCCCACGTGAAATATCGAAACAATATCTCAGATTCGGGGATGACATGAGTTAATAGCCCTCAGAGGTAATATGAGGGCAAAAACAAGGCTGTGGTTGAGATGAAAAAAGAAAAAAAACAACCTGCACAACATCGTTTGAGTGCCTCGCTGCCGCCAGGTGATTTGCAACACGCGGGGCCGCTCGCAGCTGCGAGACAACCTCCCGCTGAGCAGCGGAGAACATCCCGACTTTCTCACCAGCGAGGATGAAATACATCCAGTTTAAGCAGCTTGAAGACTGACTGGGCAACGTGTCCAAATTTAAGACAAGCGCAAGAGTTACTTCCTTTCGTTTTTCCGATTGTCATGAGAGATTTACATTATCGGTGTTACAGAAGGATTATATTAATAGCGGCCTGTCAAGCTGTCACCAGCTCAGAGGTAATTGAAAAAATGATTTAAAAGGCTATCTGTTCTGTAAAGCACAGATTTGCCTTTGAAACAAGTTGGAGGCAAACATGAATCATGCTCATTTGGGGGGTTTATTGTGTTGTTGGAAAACTGATCTATCACCTGCAGTTTATGTTTCCTGAAGCTGGAGCTGAGCAATCATTCATCACAAACTTGATATTTTCATGCTGCAATTTTGCTCCTAATCATCGCATTGCGAGTTTAACAAAGAAATTGAGTCAATATTATGTTTCAAACTTTGAATGAGGGCAGATTAGTCTGAAATGTGATGCTTAAATAAAGCATTTCGAAAGCCAGAGGCCTAAGTGAGGGAGATATCTGTTCCTTTAGACTCATGCAGCATGAATAACGTGTACTGGTAGAAGGGCCAAGTATAAATCAGTGAACCTGAAATGTGATTGCAGTCGATTACAATGTTTTGTTAGGATGTCCATCGCTACGTTGCCTCAAGTGTCAGAGCTTGCTTTCAAACGAGGCTGAATTGATTCTCCTGGTTTCAGACTTTACCAGCTGCCTTTCAGCTTTTCAGTGATTCAGTCACCGACAAACGTTGTGAAAATTGAACAAACCGAGCCCAGAGCTGCCTTGTAGGATCAGTAAAACGGAGCTGGCGTGTCAAATGTCAAATTACCATCCAGGTGAGTCTGACAGAAGATGTAAAGTCTTATTTTCGACTCGCGTCTCACTTTGAAATTCCCATTGAATCAATGTGTCAAGCTCACACAAGGGGATCAAAAGCTGCGGAAGGTGACTCACCGTGATAAATCAAAATTTTTATTTGACCATAAAAAAACACACATCTTCAATCACTCTCGTCTTGCGGTGTGAAAGTGGAGGCAGCCAATAAACAAAGCGGCGATTGTGCAGCACAAGCAAATATAGAGGTCAGAATAAAGGATGCCACAGCCCTTCACACACCCTGATGAATTCGAGCTGGGCTCCTTTCCACGTGGCTCGTCAGCTATTCAGAGATCCGGCAGCGCCGTTCTCACCGCGTGCACTCCGGTTAGATTGGGAGGCGCTAATGCGCTCGGCCTCTGGCTACATGCAATAATTCATGCGGGCAACGCCGCCACATCTCAAGCGGGGCTTGCCGTTTGTTTGCACAGACACACACCTCGGCGGCTGTGACCTATTGCTGTTTGACTTCTAGTCTTACGTAACACATTGTGTGTGTGTGTGGGGGGGGGGGGCTTACCCGTGTCGCATGACAAATATTGAAGTATCTACAATGAGAATTATGACTGCAGAGGCGAACATCAAACAAGACGCTGTGGGAAGGACACTGGACTCTTGGACTGCACATCAGTAAAAACCACGAATGCAATTGTAAAAATACATCAACCCTTTTTTTTTTCAATTCATTGGAAGCTTCAAAGTTTGTAAACGAGCAGAGACAACATCAATATTTCATGTGTGACTCTTCTCTTTTTTTCCTCCTTCTTTATTGGAGTCACTCCACCCAGACACTTCAATTTCAGAATAGAATTGTCCCACTCCACCGCCTGTAATGGAAACAGCATCATATAGGAAGCGGACACTTATACATTAGAGATGATTCATGGCGGGATTGGAGCGAACTGTCACTTGCTCCATCACCAGTAAATGATCCGCGGACGATGCATCATGGATACTGGCTGCTTTCCTGCCCATGCGTGTCTGTCGCTGACCCCCATTAACTAAAGGACAATGAGCTTCAAGAGCAATGAATGTGTCCTGCCTTAGATAAATGCCGCACCTGGTTCTGTACAGGAAAGGCAATCAAGTCAAACGTATCCTTAGAAAAATGCTACATCAGTTCGCGTGGCAGCGGCCGGGAGCAGTGACGAGATTTTAAGCTTCTCTGCAGCTTGTAGGAACTCTTCATGTTTGTGCATAAAAAAACTTTGTCAAAGCCGTCAAACATTGCGACGAGTTTGAGAACTTCTGCCTGAAACTATCCTGTGACTTTTCAAGTGGTCATCTTACATTCCCAATAAAAAATTAGTGGTCATTTATATACTGTCACGGCAGGAGGACAGCGGAGCAATTATTGCAAATATATGTCCAAATCACTCGCTGTCGCTTTCCAAAGTTCAAGGACGATTTATACTGGATACGACTTCTCCTCCCTCTTAACCTTATGCTCATCCATCTGAACACATTATAACACCTGCGTCCATAAAAGAGCTTCTCATTAAAAGAATAAAATGAGGCGGACATGACCCCTCCACCTCTCCATACCAGCGCTGCCGAGAGCCGGGCCGCGCCGCAGCCCTGGATTTACGTCGCGGCCTTTCACTCAGTTTTGCTCCCTCCAATCAGCTCATCCAATCAGCCGCCCACAAACCAATCTGTCAGCGCCACACAAGCTACAGGGACCAGGAGGGGTCACACGTGTGATTGACCCCGACACCCAGGTGTCTCATAGTGGGACACACCAGATTGAGACAGAGAGACTGATAGCCTCGTCTGATCCGAGCCTCCCGAGATCTCCTTCAGTGTCACCTTTTGCACCGAGCGCAGAGGCCATCATTGACTGTATCTAGAGAGAGAGAGAGAGAGAGAGAGAGAGAGAGAGAGAGAGAGAGAGAGAGAGAGATGACTGTAGCAGCACTTCTCTGGTTTCAGATGGCAAAACAGCTTCACAGTGATTTTATGACAAGGTTGTCAAAAGAAAACGTTGTCCTTTTGGTTTATATCTTGATTTTCGTACATTTTTTTGCTTTGTTTCAGTATGTTGTGACCATAAAATGTGAACTTAAATTCCACATTTTAATCAAAAAAACATGACTCTATGCAATTTGCAATCCATCAAGTGGGGCGAATCTGAATATATTTATTCAGCAGTGACACATTTTACTCGCATTTCCCCGAAGTCACTTTTGATGCAACTTTCTCTGTTTGCTTTCGCTGTAACTTCTCCTCACGGTCTCGCTGATTTTCTGTGGCAGCACAAAGTCCATCAGATCCCCAATGATGGCGAAAGCCCCCAAGGAGGGCCTGCCTCCAATTGTCCCAATTGTCCAGCCAATCCCATCTGTCCCGTCCGTCTGACCGGAGCCAAACGCTCGCAGACTGTATCTCTGTGCGGCCTCCTCTGTTAGACCTGTCACCCAGTGTTGCTGCTGCCTTTTCGCTGCACAGGCCTTTGTTCGCACTTTGCAATCAGCGCGTCTGCTGGCGACCCAATCGTGATCGATGGCTGCAAAGTGACAAGGTGAGGAATCGCAACCTCCTCGGCGGAGGGTGAACATGAAACAGTGAGGCTTGACACGGAGAGCTGTTTTGAGAACGGGAGGCGGCGGGGGGGGGACAAACTAATGTGTGTCTTTCAGTTTTATTGTGTCAGGAAACAATGTAAACAAGGCCATTAGGTGAACCAGCGAGGAGCAGCTCGATTTCAACAAACAGCCCTCAAAATGTATTGGAAAAACGCGACCCGCTGTCGTCAAAAACACACAAGACAAATGTCACAATAACCCCAGTCCACACTAATGATCTGTTTTCCCCCTCAGCCTGCCTGTAGACACTGTTGAATGCTTGACCTTATGCAGTATGTGCCGTGTACCTGTGGGGATACAAGCAATGATTTCAAGTAATCCAGTTGCAATGGCCCAGTGAGGTAATTATGGTGACATTACTGCAGTTGAACGATAAACCTAAAGGTTAATTAGTTCTGGGGCAGAAAACAATGAAGTTGGGACCTGGCGAAGACAGGAGGAGCCAAAAACTCTGCATTATGAAACTGATTGTTCACAGAAGAACCAGCTGTTCACCATGACAACACATCTGGACCAATTTATCTGCGAAATGGTCCGAATAGAAACAAAAGCGTAAGACTGCTTGACTTCGATTGCCGAGCACCTGTGATGAGTTCAAAGAACAGAACCGTCTAGAACTCACAGGTGCAGTCTGGACACAGCTGGCGTGAATCTTTATTAGGACCTGGAAAAGCGTGCGGCCTAACAGACCTCTGTGTCGTGCCGTCTCCTCTCCTGCAGACCGGCCACCGGCGCCTGTCAACGTGTCCGTCATGCACCTGCGAGCCGACTCCGCAACCGTATCCTGGGAGGTTCCAGAGGGGGACATAATAATTGGCTTCTCCATCTCCCAACAGGTAACTCCCCAAACTTTTTCATGCAAATCGGGACAGCGGACGGAAAGGTCAACAGAGCATCTGCAAATACGGAGAATGGCACCTGTATTTTTCTGGCAATAGCTGTATTGTGCTGGAGAAGTGCCTTCAAGTTGCCCTTTCAAATAGGATTTGATGTGCCAACAAGACAGAAGGCAGAAGGAGGAAACGGCACCTGGAATCTATTTTCCACCAAGTCACAGCTTCGCTTGCTTGTGGACAGAATTAATCGAGAAAGAAAAGAAAATGAAATTTGGCTGATTGAAGGTATGAACGCCTTGCTGAACATGAAAAAAAAGACCGACTGAAGCGTCTCTTTTTGAGCCTGAGGTCAGAATGAAACTTGGCAGAAAAAAGGGGGGAGCAGCATGAATGCACACGAGTCTGTCAAACCGCATTTTATGTTTCCTTCAGGATCAAAAGATTCCGAAGGCTTAAAAAGCAAAGCCAGTGAATGCCGAATGAAGACGCGCGCATCATGTTGCTGTAATCACGGTTGCGCTTAATGCATGTCAAAACATTACGCAGCCGTTTAAGTTTCAGTCAACATGACTGATGAGCTGAATCCGACATTCGACACTCTCCCTCCTCGGGGCTCCTCCCCGTGTTATGCAGCTGCAGTTTAACACTCCTGCTAATTGCCTTGAGCGTAAGTGGAAGTTTAATCATTGCGTTAGTTGTTGTTTACAAAGAGAAGCCGTTTCTTTCTGTGTCGGATGTCTCTGTGAAGAGCGAGGCTGTGAAACACCCGCACGGGTGAAGCGAAAGGATTCTCCCGGCGCCAACCAACAACATCGTGAAAGGTCAAAGAGAAAGTCCGGGAAAATGAAGGCTTGTCTTTCAGAATACTTGCAGGCTGAATTATTCAGAAATTGGACTCCCCGACTTTCCAATCCCTCATCAAGACCCCATATGGGGAGAATAATGTGCCAACTGTTAATGTAATCAGGGAACCAGCATGTTGTTCACGAGAACACTGAGTATTTTCTGGTTGGTCACCTTCGTCTCACCCTAGAAACACCGTCTGCGAGAAGCTGACCATTTTGTCTTTTTACTGACATTAAAGCACAAACTGTTGACAGCCACGTTGCCATTCAGAACCAAATTCAACGTGGAAAAAAGCAGCAAGACGTCCAGAAGCCAATCTATCACATGTGCCTCTGTGTGGGCCGAGCCACTCGATAGTTCAATCTCTTTGTGGCTTTTGGTTCTTTCAGAGGCAGGAGGGACACATGCAGCGGTTCATTCGCGAGGTCAATACCACCAGCCGCTCCTGTGTTCTGTGGGACCTGGAGGAGGAGACGGACTACATCATCCAGGTGCAGTCGATCGGTCTCTACGGGGAGAGCCAAGCCAGCAAGAAGGTCCATTTTCGCACCCTCAAGAAGACGGACCGCTTCCCCTCCAACAGCTCCAATCAGGGTATGACATTCTGACCACGACAGTAAAGTTTCACCTGTATGATCTGCTTGGTGCATATCATTTAAGTGCTCTTCAGTTTTCCTCCCGATAAATCTCAACGAGCGCAGTTATTTCTAAAGACTCCATATTTAACCGCGCTCCAGCAGGTTGTTTTTCTATTTGCTCCCCTTTTAATTTTGAATACCTTCGACAAAATGCAACAAAGTTTGCAGCGTAGCAGAAAAGGTCACGACAAGTTGCTGCGCCATCCCCACCCCGTGTTTTTTAAGCTCCCTCTGTTACGTAACAAAATACTTAGCTTTTTATTCTACACGATCTGCCTCAGGCTCTCCTCCCCGAGGCGCAGACAGGAGCAGACACTTTTCCCATTTCCCTGCTGTTGCGCTTAAGCCTCTTCTTGCTGTTGAATGCTTTTAAAGCGCCCTGACATTGAGAGTGAGATACAGTATAGAGGCTGGCGCTGACAAGCGCGAGTAACTGGAAGGCTCCTTTCACAGCCTCTCCCTGGGGGGTGGGGGGTTGGGGGGGGCTCTGTGCGCTTCTTGCAGTTTTATTTTCTCTTAGACTCCAATACATTATTGACAGACTCTCCAAGCATGGCTGCAGGCAAGCTCCTCTGAATCCATGCAACTCTGTATCGCTCAGAAATCTTTCAGATTCTGTGTGCGACTTCCCGGACTGGGGAGGGAAAAAGGAGAAAGCATGGCTAGGACATGATGGCTTCAGTCGCACCTCATTTCATGCCACACAAATGCAGGAATAATATTCGCATTTCTGGAACAGGTAGAACATATTCCGGTAATCGAGAGGTGATTGGATGAAAGATCTCCAACTTCAGCATTTGACATTGTGGCACCACTTCACCAGGCCGGACACTTCTTTCTTTTCTGCATGAGTTTATGGTCCGGCAAAGGTCACGTATACAAGTGCTGATGCGAGGAAACTATAAATGTTTCTGTTCAGCTGACTCAGGTCGGGCACCATTAGTTAAGCTGGCAAGATTGGCCAAAGTGAAAGAGAAAGAAACTAATTCAAGCCCAAGAGAGGCCGTCCATTAGCTAATACGGCCGCTGTCATTAAACTTTCCTTCCTTGTTGGCTCACAGTAAGTAGTATCCAGCAAGTAGTGGTCGTTTCTCCTCTTGTTTAGGAGAAGTTGTGACTGACCGTTGATATCTGAATAAGTTGCTGAACATAAAGAGACTCGGGGCAAGGCCTGACTTTGAAAGAGATTAACTATGCAACATTAATCAGGATTTGTTGCCTCCACTCCCCCGCTTGTCCTCCAACTGGGTCAGAAAGCAGCCCATTCAGTGGATGAGCTTCATTTGTAAAGTTTGTTTTGGTGTGTTGAAGCAATCAGGGTCTGCCGCTCATAAATCTAATGCCGACACTGCTGACTCCTCCTGCCCCACTTTCAGTCTAATCACATCAAGTTCTGCAATGCAACTCTTATGAACTTTATTACTCAGCTTTTCCTTGCATGTTTGGCTCCGAGTCATTTTATTTAATAAGCGTGATATGCATCTATTATCTGCACCTGGTGGGTCCCGGGGAAGACAAAACTGACTGAAAAGCAGGCAGCGCCCAACTTAGCGTGGCTAAAACGGAAAATATGACCGGTATTTGTGCACAAATTCAATTTACAATCGACATTCCACCTTTTTGGTGACTTTTTGTGGCAGTGAGAGAGCGCCCTGTCCCCACCCTGCCTGCACTTCGCAACCCTGAGTTGAAAAAAGCAGTTTCTTGAATGAAGACGGATGGCTGGGGACCCTCTTTGGAATCAGGCCATTCGTTTTGATTTCTTTGACTGAAACGTGAGACATGCTGATAAATCTCATCTGTAATTGGATGGCAAAAGTCCTGGAGAGCACAATAAACACTCGTAGATGCACTTGACGCTTTGTATCACCTCGTTGTCATGTGTCAGGAATGGGCAGTATTCATCAGCTATGGTCATCAAGCTCTTGTCTCGTGTCCTCCTGGATTTACTGCATAAACTGCAGGACTGCAAACTGACCCAGTTTCACCCTCAATTTAAGAACAGTCTCAGTCTGTCTGGATGTCTGGAATTAGGTTACAAAACAGTTCTTATGGCACTCGGGCTCCGACTTTTTTCAGCATCACAATGTTTCCACATCAGACCCGGAGGGACATCTGATATCCACGAGGGAGCCAGGAAATCTCCAGAGATATCAGACTGGAGCCTTCAAGGCTTCAGTGGGGATAAACTTGGCTTCAGTTTTCATGCGCACTCATATAATCTGGCATGAGGTTTTTTGTTTGGGATGTTCCTGTTGATCGCTGTTCCTTTAAAAGCCTTTTAATGTACCTGGCTCCAACATTACAGAGCCATCAGAGATCCTTTGTCACAGCCAAGTGCCTCCTATTGAAACTAAATTGATTTGCAGTCTATACCAGACATTCCTGAGAGCCATGCCTATAATACTCATGAATCAATAATGCTTTGATTTCTGTTCCTCCCTTCGGAGCAATTCTTTTCCATAATGCGATTACATATGAATGCATACATCCCCTAATGTTTACCTTTGCTCGCCAGATCGGGGAATCTATTTCATATAGAGCATTTCCTGGCAGGATGCACACAATGTGTCGCCGAGGAGGATTTAAAATTGAATCGGCTGCTGTGTTGTTGTGGGTTGTTGTTTTTTTTATTCCAAGGATCAATATGTCTTTCCAAAGTCTATTTCAATTTCATTAGCTCCGCAGAAGGCTTTTAATCTGAGTATGTCTTTATGTGTGTTGCCTGTCCTTCAGCAGCACGCCTCGCTTCGCTGCCGCGCCGCCTCTCTGCGCCTTTGCCTTTCAGCCAATTGCACAAAGAAATGTGAAACTTTGCTCGCAGGATGTTTGACGCAGCTTGTTGCCACTGAGACAACTCTCATGGCGTCCTGTCACATGCTGAAGAACTTCAACTCGTGGTGACAAAAGTTTCGACTCGATTCGGAGCGATTTGGGTCCAAAACAGGAACATAAACAATGTGTGAGCCACAAACGCTGCGGTTTCCACTGAAACCCTCCAGAAGTGTTACATAAATCATCCCCCAGCAGGAGACATGAAACCACTGACAGAGTTACCTGCTGCCACTGCGCTGTCAATCCACTTCACACAGGAGAGCAATCAGGGATCATTTTCAAAGGATGGATGCCTTCAGCAGTCAAACCTAACTAGGCAGGGTGGTCCCCTTAGACACAATTACTGCCTGATACTTCAAAGCGATGCTCAGCTGCCGCAGTCAGGAGCACCCAGACGACTGTACGCTACACACGCTGTCAAATCGTACGTAAAGCTGAATACAAAAACAGGCTTCTCTTTGACTTGATATCATGTTTCATTCTGGCTTGCTGAGTGAATGCAGAAAAAGCAGGTTAATCAAATTTGCTTCATTGTGATTCGTGTTAAAATCCGGAATGAGACTTAAGTTGAAAATGTTTCACAGTGTGGTGAAACTTCCAAATTCACACCTGCTGTGTGCCGAGGGGACCCAACTGAAAGACGACATGGGATGATGCATTGTGGCGACACGAGTGCAGGATCCCCAGGTGTGTTGTTACACGCTTTCCCGACACAGTTCGCGGTCACAATCAACGCCATGGGATTGGAGGTGAGCGCGAGGAAGGTCAGCTAATTATCGCGGCACAAATTCTTCGCCGTGCCGGAGGAACCGCAGTCCGCTCGCTCCGGCACTGAGCGCAGAATCACACAGAATAACTGAGCCAAGCCAGAGCCAAGATGAAATATAGATGAAAACAGCAGCAGGACATGTTATTCAGGTCATCTGCAATATTCCGCCACGCGGCACGAAAACTATTGTGTCAAAAATCCAGCAGCGAAGCGACGCACCGCGGCCTCTCATATATGCAGGAATACGCGGGTGTAAAGACCCGACTCTGCCACGGAGAGCATCGTTACGGGGAATGCGTCAGAGATCCAGAGAGTGAACAGGCATGAGGTGCTTTTCCTGTTCTGCTCCAGCAGATCTTGGTATATTAAATATCTTACTGCACTGTGAGGAGGGATAACGCTTCAACTGAGAGGAGGATCATGAGATCCAAAAACTTCAAGGGCCTGAAAAAGTTCAGGGACTCGTGACTCGGTGGGTTGGAGCCTTTCTGACCACATCCGTCCGATCAACCACGTTTCCGACTCGCGATTCAATCGCA
This sequence comes from Malacoctenus gilli, assembly GCA_032164315.1. Classification (NCBI taxonomy): domain Eukaryota; kingdom Metazoa; phylum Chordata; class Actinopteri; order Blenniiformes; family Labrisomidae; genus Malacoctenus; species Malacoctenus gilli. Next base: position 3,051 of record JASSRZ010034676.1, on the reverse strand, counting down.
CCCGAGTTAAAAATAGCTGAACGGAAGCCAAAGTTCCTGTGAAAACAGATGCAGCCCAGAGTCAACGTAGGGTCTTCTCGTTGTGAGGGGGGTAGCGCGAACCACTTCACCACACGCACACTGCACATAAACAGTCACACTGCTTTGCTGGATTTCCATGCGTTGCTCTGTTGCGGGTCGCACATTCGGGAGAGCCCAAAGCAGCATTTTCACGTGCTTTCGTCAGCCCCAACACTTCCACCGGCAGTCTCTCGATGTACACGCTGCTGCACGTCGCCATGAACTGCAGTTCTCCCCCCTCAGGATGGAGATGTTGCTGAATCACTGGGAAAATTAAAATACGCATTCGTGCAGAAAAAAATAGTCTGTGATCACTTCCAGCAAAGCGACTTATGGAAAACCAAAGTTTAATACTTGAAAAGCTTCGAGAGGATTTCACACCAAGTCGTAGTTTGCATCATGTGTTTACATAAAATACAAGTTTAGCAAACGTTCAAAATCATGAAAAAGTGCCAAAGGTGTTTTGTCTTTGTCTATATAAAGTTTTTAATGATGGTTTTTTTCTAGCTACGAGATCGAGCTCGCAAAGAGTGTCCGAATATATACGGCAACCTCATGGATAATTTACCATCAACATGTTCGTTCCTTCCCTGAAGCGCGCCTTCTCTCTCTGCTCTCTCACATGTCTCTAAACATAGGGCTGAAAACGCAGCAGTGAAAGGGGGCCTCGCTCTCTGACTGCCATGTGAGGCGAGCGAGCCGCGGGGCGTTCAGGGCCACTCGCCTGACAACTTGATTCACTAAAAGAGGCAATTGGGAAGAGTGGCGTCCTGGACGAGTTCCATCTGTGCGAGTTAGAAAATAGTTGGAGAGCGGATATGGGCTCATAGTCAATCCACTTAAAGGAGGATTAATGCTAAGAGACTAATATGTGGTATTGCTCCACTGTTGGGTTTTTTGATACACTTTTTCTCTTGTGCGTCTGTGTTGTAGAGAAATACAATTATTGGAACACAACCCATCAGCTTTTTTTGAAAGTTTTCTTGTTCTGAAGTCTCAAAGTGACAAAACAGCAACAGATATTTAATAACAACACATTTTCTAAGGTCCTGTCTTTCTCCAACTGGTGCGTTAATGCAATGGAGTCTCATTTTGGCCAGTTTGGTTGTGCAGTTGTGACTGTGTGTTGGCGCTTTAGTGCAAGAAAATGTTTGACATTTTAGGTGACTCTCCTGTTCGCTTCCTCTGTCACAGATGATCCCACCGTGCAGGGCCTGGACAAGTCCCGACACCTACAAACAGGAGAGATGATCATCATCGTGGTGGTTCTGGTCATGTGGGCCGGTAAGTTTGGAGGTATCTGGTTAGTTTTGTGCGCTTGAGAAACAAAGACAGAAAATCTCCCTGTAGGCCATCATCAACAAACCGTTTAGGAGAAAAATAAACAAAATGTTGCCAATTCTGGCCAAAACTGGAGGATTTTGTTGGCTATCCCTGTATTTCAGCTTCATCTGCTCAGATTTGCATGAGCGATGCGCCAAGTGTTGCCACGTATTTTCAAGTGCCAATCATTGAAGACGTTTGTGAATAAATTGAAATGAAAATTTGATAACAGCTGATGGGCTGTGACCTCACAGTCTGAGGACTCTGTCAATCAAATGTGATCAAACATCACCCAAACCGTCCTCATGGAGCAGGATAACAACGTTTTTGACTTCACTTAATAATATATAATCGTTTAGATTTCATGCACATTTAGAAAGACGAGCAGCTGCTGGAGCGCTTCAGAATCACTCCTCACATTCGCGATACATGCGTCAAATCCTAAAAGCCAGTCCTCATCAGCAGTTCCAGTACCTGAAAAATTTCACCATCTTCAGTCCAAGTATCACAAAAACACTTTCATCTGCCAACCGAGAACGCCTCGTCCCCTTTTAAGGCTTTCCCACAAGCAATCGCAACATTGAGGTGCGCATCCTCTGCATCCACGCGCTCCATTCAGCGCCGAGTTCCTACTCCTGCGAGGAAACGTGCTGATGAATCAAGTGTTGAGGCACAAAGAAAAAGTGTCACATCAGACAGGCTGCCAGGAGCAGAGCTGCCCGCCCCCCCGAGGACCAGAGTGAGATGTTAAATAATACTAATGAGGGAAACCAAAGTGCCACGAAGGCTGCAGGAGCGGGGGGAATAAAAACACCCCACGTGGAGGCGTCCTAGCGGGCTGCCTTCGTTTTATGTTCCAGTCGGATTGCCTGACTCATCTTCATTTCATTTCCCAGCTTAAAGATGATTCAGCCCACATTTCTTTTCTCTGAGTTGCATTTTCTGTGCAGAGGGACATAAAAGTTTTTAGGTGGGCACATCAGCAGGCAACATATCATCTCTTTGAAGTTTTAAATCATTCGGTTTGTGCTTAAAGATGCTTAAGTTTGATCAAAAATCACAATCCACTTAACATATAAAACAATTTGAAGTCTTTTCGTAAATGACATAAAAGTCACTCATCAATATCGTCGAATCATCAACATTATTTGGAACATTCATGATTTGTTGTGCCACAGAAGCACACTTACCTGACGCATGTCTAATCGTTTGCAGATTAAAGGGATGCTGTTGTGCCCCTGAGTGCTGCTCGCGGGTCTGCGGCTCTCATTAGGACTGCGGATGAGTTTCTGTTTATCTAATGATGACGCTCTCATGGAAATTCATAACCTCGGTGACGGGAGGAAGGTGATTGTACTGTATTCACCCCAACTGCGTCTGGCAGGCGGCAAAAAATGTGACAAATAGAAAGTCCGTGGGGAATTCTTGTCTTCCCGGCACTCAGATAAAGGCCCGGCCATCGCCGTCCCGTGGGAATGAAATTCCATTATCCACATGGCATTTTACCGCGCGCGGTTAGAGAGAGCGGTGACATGCCGTTGAGTGACAGGCGCTGACTAAAATCTGACCCTCTTTTGTGTCTTTTGTGTGTGTGTGTGTGTGTGTGCGTGTGTGTGCGTGTGTGTGTGTGTGTGTGTGTGTGTGTGTGTGTGTGTGTGTGTGTGTGTG
>JASSRZ010034675.1:0-14862 GCA_032164315.1 Malacoctenus gilli | reverse complement strand
CGCCCCCCATCTTTTTCCTCTTCCTCGCTGTTAGGCCGTTTGTCAAACCCGCGCGGCAGCTTGAATCAGCGGCAATGGGGCGGACGCGAACGGATCGGCGCGAGCATCTGCCGGCACAGCGGGCGCCGCGACGCGATAAACGCCCGATTTCACCCTCCGCCGGGCCGGGCTGGCGACGACTCGCCGCCTCTCCCTCCGCTCATCCATCCTATTAAACCCTCATTATTCATTTACCTCCAGCCCCCCCCCACCCCCACCCCACCGCACCCCCCTGGTCGCCTTACACGCATGGAATGAGCGGCTCGCGCCACACACACACACCCAAACGCACGGCTCACTTTTTGGCGGCAGTCAAGGACACACACCGCTATCTCGTCCAGGCAGTATCATGACTTTTTCTTCTTCTTCTTCTTCTTCTGCCTTTTTTTTTTATTTTTTATTTTTTTATTAAACTTAGAACAAAATTCTGCCATTTTACCAGTGAATACACATGAGCCCACGCGCTCAGACACACACTGCACTGGCAAGGAGCTTAATTCTATCAGGCTTCGAGCCGGACAGCCGTAATTACATTTGTGACACAAATCCTGCCTCTCAAATTGAGCGTTTTATTCCTGAGCACCCCCCCCCCCCTCCACCTCCCCCCCACCTCCTCCACCTCCTCCCCCTCACTCTCTATTTATAACCCCTTATTTCCCATAAATCCCACTTCCCCTCAGAAAGTCAATTTGGGACTTAAAAGGCGGCAACGCTCTGCTTACTTTCCCCCCTTCCCCTCCTCTTTCGACTCCTCTATCGCCGCTTCAGTTTCACTTTCTCTCACCCCCCTCCCCCCCTTTTTTTTATTATCCGTCCACTCGGAAGCTTTGAAGCCTCTGGAACGACACAAAGAATATGTCTTAAGCGGCGAGTGTCAGGATGTGGGAAAGTCATCCCTGCGGAGGAGCTTCAGGAGGGGGGAGACGGCCGAGCGCTTCCTCCTCCTCCGCGCGCTCGCCGGAGAAACCGTCTCCTTGAAAGTCTGAAACCCACTCCTGCATCGCGCCCGGGTCTCATCGCCGACCTCCGTCTGTTTCGACCGCAGATCCCGCCGCCGGAGGGGCGCTGGGCCCCACCCTGGGCCTGTGGAAGTCCAGCTCGCTGGAGAGCCTGCAGTCGGCCGTGTCCGAGGCGCAGCAGGACCGCGTCCAGACGCAGGTGCCCTTCCACCGGCCGCGGCCGCACATGGTGCGCGGGCGCGGCTGCAACCAGAGCTTCCGCATCGCCATCGACAAGTCCTACGACGGGCCCTCCGAGGACGGTGAGAGGAGACGCCGTAAAAACGCCGGCCTCCTTCCTCTTTCGCGCCGCGCCGCGCCCGCTCGGAAGTGAGAGGCCGGGCGCTGCCAACGCTCATCCTTCAGGCTTTATAACACACTGGCACTCAGGAGGAGCCAGAGGCCTGCCAAGGGACAGCGCTTAGTCTGAGTGCCTTAATGAAATGCCACACGGTTTCATCCACTCAGCGTTTTCCAAGGAACAACTTTATACCTTGCGGCAGCGTTTTTCTCCACGGCCGGCCTCATAATCAGACTTATTTGCGAGATATAAAGATTAAAAACTTCCAGTTCGCAGATTCATCGAATTGCTCCGTGTGTCCCCTTCTCTCCCTCCCCCGCTTTCAGACGATGACATGTCCGACCACAGCTCGGGTCACGACACGCCGGCCAGCAGCTCCTCCCGCCAGGACCTGGACGCGGCGGACGAGAAGAAGAAGAAGAAGAAGAGGACCAAGGAGAAGAAGAAGGAGAAGAAGAGCAAAGCGAAGAAGGAGCCGGCGGAGGACGCGGAGAAGAAGAGCAAGAAGAAAGGATTCGGCCTCTTACGGTAGGGCGAAGCGTTTGCGTGACGTCCCGCTTGTAAACAGTCGAAGATCCGTGTCGAAACAAGCGGCAGCGGCCTGTCCCGCGCCCCCCCCCTCCCTGATTTAGTTTCAACAAATTACCTCGCCGAGCTCTGCAGGATTATGGGGGATATTGGATTATTGGACACCCGGCCCACCTTCCCGGTAATGGAGGGCATCCATTATTTCTCAATCGAAGCCGAGTCCCCGCCGACTCAGTTCCAAGCCGGACGGCTCGTCAGCCCTTTATCAACGTGTCCCCATCGTGATTTGTGGTGGTCCCGATCCCCCCCCCCCCTCCACCCCCAACCCCAGCAGCCGTCCTTATCTATCGGCGGTGACACGGTGTGGCCAGTGTATCGCCGCACTCCCAACACTTGAGATTCAATTAGGCCGCGACGAAGAGATAGCGCGGCGCGGCGTCGGGCCCCGCAGATGGCAGATAAGAATCCAATCGGCCGCGGTGTCAAGGGCAGTAATGGAAGAGATGCCGGCGCGGCGGCGGCGAGGAGAAGGACGCGGGGGGGAAGGACGCGGAGGCAGGAGCGGCGGCGGCTCGGGATTCGGCCTCACCTCCGCGCCGAGCCGCCTCAAACCCCACTCGCGTCCGTCTCCGGGCGTCTCGAGAGACAAATTCGTCGTCGCGGACGCCGCTCGCTGTGTGACAAGATCATCGCTGCCCCCCTCTGACTGGCCGCCGCTGCACCGTGCACACAAAGACACACACTGGCGCACAAATGTCAAAAAGCACACACGCGGTCCAATTTTAACTCGTTTTTCTCGAACAAATGTGTCACACAGACCACAGATAATTCGCGTTCTCTTCATTTGTGAACTCAGCACCAGCGTCGATCCGTTCCTCCTTTCGCGCGCTCAGATTGAGGCGCCCACCCTCCCTTGGCCCCGCCCCCCTCCTGGCCTTTATCTGGCCAGCGTGGCCGTTATTGGACTTGAAATATGACTTAATTAGCCGGAGCATCGCGCCGCTCGATCTGATCGCGGCCCCCTCAAACGCTGTTTCACTCCCGACGGCGGCGTGAGGAAAAGGCCAGAGCATCGACACGTGACCCCCCCGATTCCGACAGCCCGCGCAGCAAGCGTTGGACGCGGACCGGCCCCCCCCCCCCCACCCTTTCAACGGCCGCAAATATTTGGCTGCGCGGCGCCAGCGTTTGAGGAACAGGTTGTTTTTTTGGCTGCCGCGTGCCGCAGCCAGCTGGGTGTAAGGTGACCTCTGGAAATCACACATTTGTTGCGGGAACATGTTGTTGTCGAACGCATTAAAGGCTCTTTGTGTGAGCGGGAACATATTGCAGGTCTCACTGGTCCGCTGAGCTCGACCAAGCATTTTGGAATCAGTCTTTTCACAGTGAAATATGTGTAATTTGACACCGTTCTCTTTTGACAGCCAGTCGTTACGCCGTAATAGAGTCTTTCCTCCTGATTTTCCTCCCACAATGCTTTGTGTTTGCTCTGATGCGACTCCAACCTGCTCCTCCATGTGATGTGATGCAGACCCCCCCCCCCCCCCGACCCCCCCTCTGCTCCTCAGACTTAACTTCACCCTCACCTCGTCTGTACTTTTTGGGAGCTCGGCCAATTTTTTGGGGACGAATAGGGAGGGAAAAAAAATAGGACCGCAATGAAATGACACATAATGTCACTTAATAGCCCGAAAGGTGCGACAAATTGCAGCCTGTTGTGTCTTCTCCCCCCACAGCGAGCCCCCCCCCCGACCCCCCCCCACTACACTCCCCTCCCGGCTTTCATCAGCGGGCCCCTCGAAAGCGCCGCGCTCGCGTCCCGTCTCCCTGATTGCTAAATAAGCCGAGACAAATGGCGGCGCCCTTCAGACCTTCCTCGGTGGCGCTCGACTGCTCGCCTCGTCTGTATGCGGCGCGGAGGGGCTTCGCCTGCAGCGCCGCATGCGACCCCCCCCCGCCGCTTCCCCGCCAGTGACAGACCGCAGAAAGACGGAGTAAGGCTGTCCTTTTGTTTCACCGCGACGTCGCCGCCACTTCGCTTGTCAGCGGTTTGTCCGACATCGAATTTATTTGACCTGTTTTAACCTTTTATTTTGAAAAGTCAGAGTCTGATTTGCCCCCCGAAACTCCAAGTTTGTCATCCCGTCAGCTCACCGTGGCGTTAGTTGCGGGATTAGATGTCACGGTTTGATCCGAGCCGACTTAATCAGGAGGTCGGGGGGGTTTGAGGGATATAGCTTGTGACTAACATCCTCCTCTGATTGTGTCATCAAGCCGGCGCCACGGCGACGTGACGCCCGCTGTGCAGGGTAAAAGAAGCGCGGCGAATTATCGCGCCATCACGAGGCACACGTGTCGCTCTGCCTCGCGCACCGGCAACGTCCCGTCTGTCCCGCCGCTCACTCAGGATCAGCGCGCCGTCGTCGTCGCGCCGTCAGCTCGCCGACGCCGCGTCGGCCGGCCCGGGAGGGACGCGGGAGCCGGTGTTTACAAGGTTGCGTTCGCCCGGCGGGGGAACAAGCCAATTAGAGCCATCCGTTCCGCTGCCGTCCTATCGCGCCGCAGCAGCGCGAGCGGGGTTGAGAGGTGGCGACTGGTGGGCGGCGTGCCGCGCTGCCAAAGTCGGAGGAGCACGACTGCCTGGTTCGCGCTGGATTACGGCTGCCGCCGCTGCTGCCGCTTCCTCGCTCCTCCTCTGATCCTTCGCCCTTTTCACTCCTCCCTCTTCATTTCCTGTCTGGGCGACCTTCAGCGTGCCCTCTCCTCCCTCCTCTTCACTCGAGACGTTCTCCGCCACCTCGTTTTTCCCAGCCGCCCTTGAACGAACCATCGATTTAACTCGGAGACGTGAGACAAAGTGAGCTGTCAAGTCCTGCCCGAATTCACACAAGTTCATGATTTTCTGCAATTAAGCGTGCTAATACGTGCGCCGCGAGGTCGCGCAGACCTCCTGCCACTCCAAACACAGACGAACGGCTCCTTCCTGCCTGATTCTTTGAACGTGGAGCCGCTCTGATCCAGCGATTATTCCCTTTCTGCTGCAACTACCAGGAAAGCGCCTTGTCCAACACTTTTATGAAAGACAAACTCTGCCACGAACCGCTCGGACGAGCCGGCGACGACGAACCGCGAAGGCTCGTAAGCAGGAAAAAACCACGGCGAAAACAAAGATTCCGAGCGTTTTCGGCGAGCGTGCGTCGCGGGCGGGCCGCCCGCTTGTCAGGCGCGTTGGAGAGGCGTACCGAAATCCCTCTGACATGTTTGCGTGGGCGTCGGAAGCGGTGACTCTAAGCTGTGACGGGGGGGGGTTAAATTGGAGGTGCGTTACCTAATCCCGGCGTCGGTTAACGCACTGCAGGTGGATCCCTTTGATCCAGCGTCTCATCTGGCGTTGGAGGGCTTTAATATTCGCTTCGGCGAGACGCACATTAAGGTGTTTTACCCGTTGGATGGATGGACCCTGCTCTCGTGGATAAGCATCGTCCCTCTTAATTCATCTCTTTATCGCTCGGTGAATAATGCATGCGAAGCCGCAAATCACCGTCCGCGCCGTACTCGACTCGGCTTCATCGGCGCCGCTTTCGAACGCCCGACGGCGGCGAGCGAGGGACTCCTCGCCGCGCGTTTCCGAGAGGAGCCGGGATTCCGCCCGCGATCGCCGGCGAGTCCAAATGTACTCCCCCGAGGAAGCGCGGGGAAAACAACGCGGCGTTCGCCTTCTTCCTCCGACTCCGCACTTGAAAAACTTGTTATCCGGAGCTATTACGCCGTCTTGTTCTCTCAGCCCTTAAAAAAAATGTTCCGAATCGCCGGGAACGCGACGGAACAGCGAGCGGGGAATCGGCTGTTGCGGGGAAGGAGGAGGGGGGGGTGAAAGCAGTCTTCGAAAATGACAGCTATTTACTTTTTCTTTTCATAATTCAGATTTGTGCACAATTTGCTCCCCGCGAGACTCCCGACACCCCAAATACAAAAAGCTGCCAAGCATTTTTTTTTATTCCCCTCCTCCTCCTCTTCCTCCTCGCCGCGGCTGAAAATGAGCTTCCTCGTGGCTTCCCCGCGCTCAACTATCCAGGCCGCAATTCTAATTTACAACTTTGCGACGGAGGCAAACAGACACGGCGCGCTATCGGCGGCGGCAGCCGTCGGAAAAACAAATTAACTTTTTTTCTCCCCCCTCCCCCCCCCCGCGTCCGCGTTTCGCCTCGGCCGGTCGGCGCGATGGGCAGCTTTCCCCCGAAATGATGTGCAGGTTTATTGGTGTTGATGTGAGCTGTCAGTCAAATATCAGAGGGAGGGGGAGAGTGGGGTGGGGGGGGGGAGATGAGGAAATCCTCATGCATATATATCAGCTGATAAAGGGGCAGTCCTTTCCTCTCCCCACATCATGCCTTTTCCTTGAATCCCCCCCCCCCTTTCCCTCCCTCCCACACGCACACACTTTTATGTCCTTGTCTTTCATAGCTGAGCTCCAAACACACCGTTTTGCCTCTGAACCACTCACTCTTGCCGATGAGGAGGGGGCTGCAGGAGGGGGGGGGGATGTCTGTCTAACTCCCACCAAGAGCTGCTGAGGACTTAATCGTTCTCTACTCGACAAAACAAGCTCAGCCGAGTCGTCTCCAGTTTGATGAGTCGTGGGACTTCAAAGCGGGAGGGGGGAGGAAGGGGGGGCGGCTGAATCGGCCTGGAAGACGAGGCCCACTGAGTGACCTCTCAAAGTCAGCGTCTGAGGCGCCCTAAACTTTTTTTTTTCCCCGCGTTATAACGTCGAAACGACGGGACCAGGTGCGCGCGAACGCTCCTCTCAGCTCGTCCTTGAATGCACCTTGGGTACCACGGCAACGCTGCTTCTCTCCCGTCTGTCGAGGGGCGGGCAAAACGTCAAAGACAGCCTGATTTCCTTCAGACGCCGTGATTTTCGGAGCAACGGCCCGCGCGGCGCGAGACGCCTTCCGGCCGCTCGATGCTTCCGCGACCATTTCCGCAACCGGGAAGGAGACTCCTGATTCCTGCGGGGAACTCGATCCCCACGCCGGCGCGCCGCAGACTTCCATTTGCGTCGATCGGCTCGGAGATCCGTCAGCTGGCCGTCCCGGTTATGACATCTGAATTGACCCCTCGGGGGAGGACGTCGTCAGACACGTTCGCGCCAGGCCAGACGGCTCAACTTCGCCGCCCATCAGTCACCGGCCAATTAAAGCCGCTCATGTGGCCACAGGAAACGGTGGCGACCAATTAGCATTTGATCCTACCTATTCGCGGACGCTCCCACGCAGAGGGCGCCAGGAAGCCATTACGCCTCCGGCGGCGTTTCGTTTTTGGGTCCTGTCCGGTCATCTTCGTGCCAGCCGTGATGGATGTCCCCCCCCCTCGCGTCATCTAATGTCGTCTCACGGCGCCCGCGTGCGGGAACAAACGCGGAAGGCGGCGGCTCTTCACGTGCGCGGCAGTTAAACGCACCCGGGGGCGCGACCTCTGCCCCGGACGCCGACGGGGTCAAGTGCCTCTTGTCTGGGGAAGCGCGGAGGTGGCGTCGAGCCTCCGGCCGGCATGCCAATGGTTCCCAGCTGGTGTCGCGGCAGAGACGATGGGGGGGGGGGGGTCTTTAAGTGGGAGCATCACAGAGGTCACGTCAAGTTTTCAGGTCACATCTGTGCAGCCAATCAGTGGCCGGCATTCTCCTGATGTCACTTTTTGTTATAGCTTGGAAGCACCACAAGGTTCTGAGGTACTTCAAAAGTTCCAGGGACTAACAGCTCACGGACAACACTGCGAACTGAGTCGAGTCACTTGTTCCTCCTTTTCTTCTTCTTCTTCTTCTTCTTCTTCTTCTTCTTCTTCTTCTTCTTCTTCTTCTTCTCTCCGTTGTCCTCTTCTGTTTTCCTTATTCCCTCCCCTCTCTCCCCCCCCCCCCTCCCTCCCTCCCTCCCTTTCATCGCTCTCTCTTTTGTCTGACACCAGGATCGGTCCTCCCGGGACCGGCCGGGGCGTTGATTAAGACGCGCTCGCCGGTATCTCCTTTCGTCTCCCCGGAGAACGACTCGCCGCGCATTCATACCTGTCCGCGCGCCGCTAAATTAGACTCATTTCAAGAGGAAATTAAAGCGACCCCCCCCCCTCCTCCCCCTTCTCCGTTATGTATTTGCGGCGGGGCTCCTGACTGCACCGCTGCTTCTTCAGCAAGATGAATTGGCGGGAATTACTTTGGATTTAGTGTAGGACTGCTGGTAATGACATTTCCTTCCTCCCTCTGTGCGTTTGGAACTTTCTTTTTCTCGCCTTTTTTTTTTCGACTTGATATACTGGAGTGGATATTAAAACAGGAGCAAATGGATAGATCCTCTCCTCCTCCTCCTCCTCCTCTCGCATCTTCCTCCCTACATTATTAATACCCCCTAAGTGAGGCTGTTTTAACCGCGATTAGCATCAGCTGGCTCGAGCTGCAGTTTTATTCCTCACCTTCATCCCTCGCCTCCCCTTTTTTTTTTTTCTCACTTCTTTCGCTCCCCGTTAATGGAAGTTTGGCTCAAATGGCTGCTCTGTGGTATGGGGGGGGGGCGTGGAGAGGAAGTTAGGATATTTAGATGAACCCCCGTGTGTGGGGGGGGGAGTAAAAAGGCGAGGGGTCTCTCCTCCCGGCGTTTTCGAGAAAAGGCGGGACAAAGTGGACGAGGCCAGGCCGCGATTGGCTTGGAGAGGGGCGTCAGTCAGAAGCGGCCCGGCGTGACCCCTCTGCCAGGTGTCGACCTCCCCCCCCTCCCCCCTGCTGTAGCCCGATCCCGACTTCCACAAGGAAACCTCCTCAATATTTAAGAGCCCCCCCCCCCCCCAACCCCCCTTCGCCTATCGGCTGCCCTGAATGTTATTGGGTCTATTTCGGGCCCCCCGGAATATTTTCCGAGTGGTCTCAGCGCGGCGCTGCCAGGACAGGAGAGGGGCGGCGCGCCGTTACATCAGCGGGCCTGGGCCCGGCCCGCCGCGAACTCCACCGCCTGCGCTTACCCCCCCCCCCCCCACCCCAAATCCATCCCGAGCAATCTAATTAGCGCGCTTCCATTTGTGCTTGGCCGACGAGCGGCTCTCCGCACGCCACTCCTCCCGCGGAGTCCCTAAGCTCCTTTCCTCGTTTCCCCCGGCCGAGCCGCACTTTCACGGGGAGCTTTGGCTCACCCATCCGTCGCTCCTCTTGTTCTCTCGCCTCTTTCCGTCTCCTCCGTTCGCTCGCTCGTTTATTCTCCGAGGCGGAGAGGCCATTTAGCAGCTTTGGCTCATTTAATTCCCTCCTTTCTGTCTCCTTTTTTTTTTTTTCTTCTTCTACCCCTCACTCTCGCTCTCTCTTTGCTTTCTTTTCCCTTTTTTCCCCCTTCATCCGCTCTGCCTCTTTCTGCCTCACTTTCATTCGTTCTCCAAAGCAAACAGGATGTCGGGCCAGCTTCTCTGAGCTATCTCGCCGCCGTCTCCTTCCAGAGAACATCAAGCTGTGGCAGCCGATCCCGCCGTTCTGGTTCACTTACATTTTGTGCATCACACCTCCTGGCTTGTCCAATCATGCCTTCTCTCTCTTTTTTTTTTCTTTTTCTTATCACCGCTCGTCGAGACTCAGACGCCATCTTTCGTTCTCTGCGGGCTTCGAATGCATTTTTTTTGCACATTTCGTTCATTTTTTGCTGATTTATCAGTAAAGCGTCTGTAAAAAAAGATCCTGCACGCCGTCCATCAAGACGAGACGTGACCCGAGTCACTCGCGTGACAGCGCTTCTTCGTTTCCTTCCTTGTTTGACACCCCCCCCCCCTCTCCGGCATTAAATTGATGTCGACAAAGTCACGCTTTTCTCCTCCTCATCGTTCTCACGTTCGCCTCGTCTTAATTACTTTCCTCTCGTTCCTTTCTCTTTTCTTAATCCCGCCACCAGACGAGATGCTGACTGAAAAGCTTTGTTGTAGGAGTACAGGAGCGTGCGTGCGCGCGCGTGCGCGGTCTTCGCACTTCGAACGGCGCGCGGCAAGGTGTTCACGGGTGTCATCAAGTGTGATCGCATGTGAGCACACATAATGTACACACACGTCAATTATATCCTTGTCCTCCTGCAAGAAAACAAGACTTCCGACACACACACGCGCGCACGAAATTCTCACATCCCTCGTTATGGCTGCCGATAACCAACCACCCACTGACTCTCTGTTGCGCCAGATAGGAAAAAGCTGATTAGGACGCCACACAGCCGCACACCGTCAGACTTGTTCCATCGGGCGAGAAAAAGAGGGCGCCGAACGCTGCCGGCGGACGGAGAGCGGCAGGTTCTTCCTCTGGTTCTCCTTTTCCGGTCCGAGGCGGCGGCGCGACGTCGGTCGCGGAAGAAAAACAGCGCGTAATCGCGCCTCTGATCCGGCGAGCTCCTCCGCCACCTCCCGTCGGGCTAATTGCGGGGGTCAGGTCGGTGACATCAGCGCGCGGGCCGGCGCTGATCGTGCCGTTCCGTATAGAGCCTCATTAGAGAGCGGCTAACTGAGCGTATACATGCGCTCTCCTCCTCCTCTTCGCCCTCCTCCTCCTCCTCGGCTCCTCTCGCTCCTACAGTAATGAGAATGACAGTAGCTGTAGTAATTACAGTCAGTCCAGTTCCTTTTCAAGGCGCTCGCTCGCTCGCTCGGCGGCGCGCCCCCGCTGCTTTTGTCCAAACGTGGATTTTGATTCGGCAAAGTGCTCTTATCGTCGTCCATCATGGAGATTTTTGGGCAAATTGAAAGAGAAGGGAAAGAGCAGAGGTCAGCGGCTCTTCGAGACGGGGGAGAGAAAAAAAACGAAAAATCAGGCTGACAAATTGCAGGAGGACAGTAAAATCGCCCGATTTGAAGCAGGAAAACACAATTATGGACGACCTTTTTTGGCCTTTTCCTTGTTGGAACCGAGAAAGCGAATCAAGACGAAGCTCATTTCTCTTCAAAGTATCCGAACTCACATTTCCGGGCATTTTTTTAAGGAATTTAAGACAACTTTTTCCTTTTTTTTTCCCTGCACCGTTTCAATCAGGAGCACAGTCGCTGTCGGTCTCACGTCTCACTCGACGCTTGTGCACTTTTCTGACGCGAATCTCGCCCGGTAAAGCGCTGACTCTCCACTCTGCACAACCCCCCCCCCCTCCCTCCCTGTTCACACAAAGCCCTATAAAAAAAAAACCTTCATCTTCCGCCAACACTTTCCATAAAGCGACACGCCGGCGTCCCGGGGCCCGCCGAGGTGACACCGGGACGACGGCTTGAGCGGGGCGGGCTAATGATGACAACGGCCTCGCTAATAATGGTTCCCAGTCGCTCGCGTGACAGTGGGGAGCGCATTAAGCGGGACACCGGAGCCGCCTGACTCACCCGGACCCCCGACTCCCGCCCCCCCCCCCCCCAATGAGAGTTTGATGGAGTAGTCGTGTAGGTAGATAATGCTAAGTTAATGAGATGTCCCACTCGCCGAGACTGTTTGCAGCTCCCTACAGGGCTGCTACGTGTGTGTTGATGTATAGCGCTGTCTCCCCAAGTGTGTGTGTGTGTGAGGATTGTGTTCACTCCCTCATCACTTTGCATGTGTGCATGGCTGGTGTTTTGGAAGCGGGGGGGGGCTGTTTATGCGTTATGTGCGTTTTCATCCCGTCTGGCACAAGACAGGAAATTAACTGTCAGATTCCCCGAAAGAGTGAAATAAATAAAAAAGAAGAAGAAGAAGAAGAGCGTCCCGAGAAAAAAGGGACAGAGTTAATAAACAAAGAGCAGGTGATAAAAAGAAAATAGACGCTGGTGGGTTGGGGGGGGGCAGGAGAGAGGGGGGGAGGCACAACGGCACGTCTTTAGCAAACATTTGGCTCCCAGCTGTGGGGGAGAGAAAAAGAAGGTAACAGGGGGACGGAGGGAGGAGGAGGAGGAGGAGGAGGAGGAGGAAGGGGGGGGGGGTACTGAATCTCTCATGGCAGGTACATGTCTCTAATTGGGAGTCCCATCCTCCCCCTTGCGCTGCCCCCCCCCCCCTCCTTCCTTTCTCTTTCTTCCTGTCTCCTCTCAAACAATGCAGAGAGAACAAGAAGCTTTCCTAATTAATGCAGATATAATGATCGGTCCAACTGTGGACCTCTGCCCCCTCAGAATGTTGATTAAGGCTCTCCATGTGTGTGTCTGCGCGTCTGTGTGTGTGTGTGTGTGTGTGGAGGTGGGCCGAGTCTCGCCGGCATCTCCGCCAGATGAACCTTTAGATTTAAGATAATCATGAATTTCGGCGTAATCTGGCGAATAGTGCTGATGCCCCCCTTTCCCAAGCGGTGCTGTTTTTCCGCACGCTTGTCACCGAGCTAATTGGTAGTCTGCTTCTGGCTCCCGTGTAATGTGGGAGTGTTTAGAAAAAAAAAAATCCAAACAGACCCAAGTTTAAGAATAAAGAGAGAGAGAGAGAGAGAGAGAGAGAGAGGGGAGGAAGCGATGCTGCGGCAGCGCCCACACTGTTTCTGTGGCAAGTGATCTCGAGGAAGTGAGGTGGAAAAAGCGTGTGGCAGCAGCGGCAGCATCAGCAGCAGCTCGGGCTCGGCTCCAGTGATGTCGCTGGAAGGGGGGGGGGGGGAGAGAGAAGAAGAAGAAGCGCGAAATAAAACAAGGACGGATTTAAACTTTCCCAAAACGGCGCGGAGATCAGGGGCGAAACTGGAGGCGGCGCCGGCGCCGCTTCTGAAGGAGCACTCGGCGGATTTCACGCGTCAGCCTGGGTTTTACACGCTCTGCCCGCGAGAACCCGTGTCGCCAAACAGTCCCGGGGGGATGTAATGGGGCTGATGTAGGGTGGGGGTGGGGGGGTGCAGATAAGAGACTCGGGTTGGAGGTGGGAGGGGCCAAGAGGAGAGACATGATGAGAGTAAAGGTGCGACGAGCTCCAGGATTCCCGGTTCGTTTTGATTAGGGGGTTGTGCGTCACCCTCGGGTGGCCGTCAGCGGGGTGCGGCGGGGGTGTCAATTAAATCCACGGTGGCAGGTGTGCGGCCGCAGCGGTTCGCCACTTCTTTCTGCCAGTCCGAACCTGCTCGCTGGCGCAGGTATCGGTCAAATTGCTTTCGGAGGCCGGTGCCAGGGCGGCGGCGGCGGCGGCGGCATCCCCGCGCCGGCTTCCACTTGGCCCTGGCCGGCGGGTTCGCCATTCGGGCCACGTATCCGCCGGCAGCGGGTAATGAGAAGTGGCTCGCTGTTAATGAGATAAACACAGACATTAGATGGGCTCAGCGGGTGCACGGAGGAGAGAAGAAAGGGGGGGGGGCGGGAGAGAGAGGAAGCGGTGAGATACAAAGGCGAGATGGAGGAAGATGAAATATTTAGCGCAAAAGGCCGCGTTTAATTTCTGGAAAGCAGCTTCATTAGACGCGAGGTGATGAGTCGCCTCCGCGCGCAGATCGAGCGACTCAACTCCGTCCTAATGACGGCAGAGTCTGTAAGGCAAGCATAACACACTGTGGTGTAACAGCTATTTTATTGAACAAAATGCTAAAATATTCATGCTCCATATGCTATGTGACAGCTATCACCCTTTTTCATCTACACACACACACACACACACTCTCACACACACACACACGTGGAGGCTGCACATCGCCGGCGCCTGCTGTGACATTATAAGCGTATCTATCATTAAGCAGTCTTTCTCCAGGCGCAGCCGCTAATGAACGCACCGGAGTTGCGACGAGTTTGTCGAGCGGCGACTGAGCGCGCGCGCGCCGGTGTGTCAACATTTGGAGAGCTGACGCAAGGTGCGGCGAGTGTGTGTGTGTGTGAGTGCGTGTTTGCGTGTTTGCGTGTCGTCGTCTTCTGTGGGACTCTTTCATCAACTCGCACCGCGTTCAGTCGAGCGTTTCATCACCGGTTCGACGCGCGCGAAGCTTCGCTTTCAAAATAAAAGCGCGGCAGGAAGGAGTTTGGGATGCGCGTTCCGCTCCAAGGATGCCCTCTTCTGCTTTCAGCTGTCGTTGTGCGGCGTTCCGGCCGAGCCTCATTAAAAATGCAGCGGGAAAAAAAGGACAAAACTGTCCGCGGCTCCGGCTCCGCCTGGCTGCCCGCCTGATGTGCGGAGGAACAAGAACAACTCTCAACGTGTCCCCCTGTGTTGTCCAGGTTTGGCAAGAAGAAAGAAGACAAGAGCAAAGACGCGTCCAAAGCGTCCAGGAACAAACTGGAGGCCCTGAGCGAGGAGGAGGTGGACCGGCTGCCCGACTACAGAGAAGGGTGAGGAGCGCCCCGACGACCCCCCCCCCCCATCTCTTTTATGGCTCGAAAAGATGTTTACAGCACGAGAGGCAGAAAGTTCACACCATCATTTATCGCAGTCTTCCCGCGCCGTGATTGACGGCTCGTCTGACAGGTTGTGAATCATCCCGAGGCGGCGGCGGCGTGCACGCCCCCCCCTCCAAAACAACTGCTCAGTTCGACGTGCCGCGCAGCTGTCGACCGCGCAAAGCAGAACCGCTTTTTTTACGTACAAACACTCAAGAATCTCGCGGAAAGTCGAGACCGACGACAAGTGTGTGTGTGTCTCCGACAGCTCCGACCCGCGCTACGCCGACGCCCCCTCGGGCCACGCCACCCCGGACATGGAGGACGACGAGAGCGACCCCAACTACGCCCGCATCAACAACTTCCGCCAGCAGCCCTCGCCGCAGTCCTACCTCAGCCGCACGCCCTCGCCGGCAGCGCCGTACGGCGGCGCCACCGCCGCCGCCGACGAGCTGGACGGCCTCTACGCCAAGGTCAACAAGTCCCGCCCACCGACCGACAGGTGGGGAAACGCGATTATCCGCGTTTGCGGCCTCGTTTCGCCTCACAAGTATCCAGATGCACTTTGGTGTGTTTGAAGGCGTGTGAAATACATTCGCACGTGTGCCGCTGCATAAATGCACGAAGCGGTGCACGTGTGTGTGTGTGTGTGTGTGTGTGTGTGTGTGTGTGTGTGTGTGTGTGTGTGTGTGTGTGTGTGTGTGT
>JASSRZ010034674.1:0-14878 GCA_032164315.1 Malacoctenus gilli | reverse complement strand
TCTCTCTCTCTCTCTCTCTCTCTCTCTCTCTCTCTCTCTCTCTCTCTCCCCCCCCCCCACCCTTCACGCTGCGAAGCCCGATCTCCGCTTCCCGACTCCGCAGGAGCTCCGGCTCCAGCCGACAAATTCATAAAAGGGGGGCTTTTATTGAAGTTAGGTTGTGATGGCTTCATTTGAAGGTGACATGAGGGCTTAAAAAAATAAAAGAAACTTCACTTGAATTGGCGAGAAATATTAAAATCAGGTTCTTATTAGGCGGCAGTGGAAAAACAGTAAGAGCAGGAATCCATAAAACCAACAGTTTGATGTTACGTTCAGCGTTTTTGACAAAATAATGTCCTGATCTGGGTTTTATTCGAAATTAATGTCACAGATGTTTTTTTAAAAGACTTGATCAACGGATTAAAGTCACGTAGCAAAACAACGGCCGACACCAAGCAAGAAGCAACAATAAAATTCTATTAAAGAGAGAAAGAATTGCAAAATAATAATCTTTGGGAGGGCATCATGTGACGTGTGACGTATTTTTCCTCTTCGGCGCCACCGTCCAACGTTCGTTGGCGAAAATCGTGGACACGTTCGCCAACGTTTTGGTGGCCCCACCAAGGATTTCACCGGGATTATTGATCCTTCGCCTTGAGGTTAAACCTCGGAGACCGATTCGCGATGAAGACTGGAAATACGGCAGGCGATGAACCAGTTAACAAGGTGGGAATCGAGACTGACGGCGCTGATTTTCACCTCCGTTGGAAAAAGGGGAAAAACGGCGGCGTGTAAAACCGCCGCCGCTGGAGAAACGCCTGAGAAATGGTTATTTTTAATGTCAGAGAGCTGCTGTCACAGTCACACTATGTTTCAATTAACTTATCTGAGACCCAGTGACAACGTGCTCATGAGAAGGAAGGAGTGTATCATTACCATGAATAAAAGTACTATTATCCAAGCGCAGATTATTACTCGAACAGAAACCCCGTCACAGGCGGTTCTTTCAGCGCCACGCTCGCTTATATAATGCTTCCTAATTTAATTTACCACTCGTATGACTTTGAATGGTGATTTTTTTTTTTTTTTTTTAAACTCAGCAGCTCCAAACAGGCTCTTAACCGAGCGTTTTCTTCCCTCAGGTGAAGGTCTCGGTTACCGAGCAGAAACCAGCGCAGAGGTCGACCCGGCGTCCGACTGTAAGCGCCGACCTCTGGCTCCGACCCAGAAGTGCCGCGCGCCCTCTCGCTTCCACCGCCGCTCCGAGGGGCGTCGGCCATTACGGCGCTCGAGCGGAAAGCGAAAAAAAAACCTTCGAAAGGTCGAGACTTCATGAGGAGAGAGGGGGGAAAAAAAAGGTTTCTTCGATCGACTCCGATGTTTGGTGTCACTGCAGCAGCGACGTGAGGATAAACTGAAGGTTTCGGAGAAAACGTCTCAGTCTGGGAGGCGCAGAGCTGCTGTCTCGCTCCCACTGAGTTGTAGCAGTTGTCTTCACAGTAACTATTTTACTCAAGTCATGTTTAACAGAATAACCCAAGCCTCCGGATAGCAACATAAAACATGTAGATACGTTTATTCAAAGGAAACAAGTCACTGCTTTTGTAGAGCATCTTCCTCCCACCAAGAATATGGTTTTCAGACATTGGACTGATTCACGCAGCCAGGTGTCCATCATGTGGACCAGTCCAATTAAAAGTGAAGGAATAAGTAACGTAGCGGTTAACGCAAATCTCCAGCAAGATTTAAAAAACGGAGGTTTAAAAGGCTTAAATATGAAAAATTTTGTGTTTTTTTCTCTTTGTAGTGACAGAAAAGATGAAGGAACTTAATTCAAGTTTGATTTTAACTATGACCTAACAGTAATAAACTTTTTAGTTGGAGTAAAAGAGTTCAAATCTCTAATTTTCAAATTCACTCCTCAATAATTACTTGGATCATTCTCTGAAATATCCAAACTGTTGAGTCCAAGCTTCTTGGGCGACGCCCGGTGGGGAATCGGCTCCAGACGTCCGGCCGTTCTGCTGTTTAAGCAGGAGACTCTAAGTGAACGTTATTGGACGGGGGCGGGGTCAGCCAGCTGACCGCTGTGGTCGGAAGGGATCTGCGCGGTCGCCGGCGGCGACGCCGGGCCGCTGCGAGCTGGCTCTGCGGCTCGGCGGTGTTAAAGCGCGGGTCAGAGAGACGCGGGAGGTCACGTGACCCCGATCGATGAGGAAACTCGAGGAAGAAAAAGCGTTCGGATCCAGAGAGGGAAGCAAAAACAGCGGCGGGGTCAAACTGCGATGCTGAAGAGAGTAGAAACGAAACACGCTGCCTCCTGCAGACTGGGTTTCAGGAGTCAACTAATAAATATCTGTCTCGTCTGTACTTGAACTGAGCTGAACTGTCATGTGGTGTCAGACCGGAGCCACTGATTGGTCAGGAGGCGACGACTTGACTGCAACTCTCGTCAAACTTCTGCTGCTTCGCCGTATCGAAATTGTTGGAAATTTGTTTTAAAAAATCCACTTTTTATCGGTTTTGTTCCTTTCAGAGCCAAAACTGACGCTCCCCCGCATCATCGTCCACTCTCAGTTACACCTTTTTGTACTTTTACATGCTGACGTCAACATTTTTTAATTGCTTTGTTGTATTTGTGTCAAATACAGATGATGTACCTTCAGTCTAAGTTCTTCTTCTGAGACGTATTCATAAAGCTAAACGACAGACACCGAATTGAGCAGTAAAACTTCTTCTCTTCACCACATCCGAGCTGTTTTGTGACTCAAAGATAGAGTAGAAAGCGCAGAAACGGAACGCATAGAAGTCCCTGGGATCCCCGAAGGTGCCGCGACTCGTTTCGACCTCGCGGCGCCGATTCAGACGGCGTCGCGCGCGTCCGTATTTGAAGATTGATGCATGCCGGGGAGGCGTTATGGTGATGCAGCTTTACCAAGCCAGGCGATCCACCGAGCGCTTTGTTTTCCCACTTTATTTCCGCGCGGCGGCTCGGAGAATAAAGCCGGCGTTAAAGAGCCGCGGCGTCGCAACAAATCAGAGCTCCGCCGCGGAAAGTCGCCGGTTTTTTCCTCTCGCGGCAAATGTGTTCCTGCGAACCGGCGCTTCACGCAGGCAGCTCGCTGTGAAGACATCAGCTTTTTATAGGCAATAATATTTTATCGATACAACATAAGGTGTTGGATAATGTCAGCAGCAGCTGGTGCTGTGCGGCAGCAGCAGCTGCTCGCTGGGATTGTCAGGGAAACACAAAAGACGCCTGTGAAACATGGAAGCCATCATGTGGGCAATAAAAGGGAGCCGTTTTCTCGCTGCACGTTCAACTTGAGGAAAAAAAAAAACCCGCACGTAATTCAAAGCGTCGTCAGGTTTTTACCTTCCTAAAGACTTTGTGTTGGCGACACTGGAAGCGGGTGTCGATCACATCTCGGTGGTGTGATTCTGTGGATTTGGAAAGTGAAACTTCCTGAAATATTTGGGTTTTTTTTTTTACTTTTCAGTCGGTAAGAGTCGAGATCGTCTGGGTGGGGGGGGGGGTGACTGGGGGGGCATTAGCACCTGGAGGAATTCCCTTCTGCTTCCCTCTCACAAAGTATCGCCTCTTTTTTTTGTCCCCCCCCCCCCCACGCTTCATTTTATTTGATCTAATTTCGGTCCCTTTCTCACACCTGTTCACACCTTTGGCCCCGCAGGAAGACGCTACGAGTCGAGGCAATGTTGCCGCTCCAGACGCAGGAACAGCTTTCAGCCAGCGGCCACACGTGACCTGAAACCACACCGAGTGCCTCTGCCGACACATACACACACACACACACTGACAGAGACACACACACACAAAACAGACATGGGCAGAAACACCCACCCTGACAGAGACAGACAGACAGACAGACACACACACACACACACACACACACACACACACACACGGGCAGACACACACAGACATGGGCAGACACACATACAGACGCGCACGCACACAGACACAGACACACACAAACACACACACACACATACAGACTTGACACAGACACATACAGGCATACAGACTTGACACCGACACAAACATACACACACACTTTTTGTGAGCCGTTTGTGTGGTTTTCTGTTGCTTTCCTTTGAGAAATCAATCCAGAACGACACAAATGAGGTCAACTGGACACTCATCATTGTCTATCGTTTCTGTATATCACATGTCTCGTGTGTGACGTATTGATGCCTTCACTTCTGCTCCAAAAGCAGTAAAAAGAACAAGTTGTTACTCTTTGAATCTAAACTTTATTCCTTTGGTTCGTGGTTTCACCAATTTCGCTCGTTCGATGACTTTTCCCCGTTTTTTCACCCAGAAATGTTTTGCCTCTCACACTTTCTCACACCGGAGAACTTTGACAAGCGAGGTAACTGCTGTCAGTTAGCTCACCTCCATCCTCTCATTATTCCTGACTGCAGCCTCTGACAGCGTCTCCTCCCGGCTACATACAAAATTGCCCGATGTCCTCCGCCTACAATGGGGAAAAAAACCCAAAAAAACAAAGACATTCAGGGAGATTTTTCTGCGCTTCACAACTGAGACGTCCGAGAATTGTTTTTAAACTTCTCTGCTCCTGCAGAACAATGTCGGGTGGAGGAACGCAGAGGGAGGGATGAAACTGACGCCAGCGTCGTCCTAACAACGGAAACTTCCATTTTAATTTAACTTTAAGATGCTTTCCTGCAAAACTGTGATGTTCGTAATCTTACGTGAGGATGTGAGGAGGAAAAAAAGATTGAAGTTCTGAATAAACATCTGAAACTCAACAAAATAAACTGCAGGACAAAGATGGCTTCATCTCAAAGAATGAAATTAACTTCTTCCTGATTCAATTCTAAAGTGGGATTTTCACCGGCGTCACACGTTTTAACGCTCAAGCGAGCGAGGAGCAGGTCAGCCCGCCGCCTGCATGAACTGCGGTGGCCAACGAGGGAGCTCGCCTCAAATTGGCAAACAGCGTGTTCCTGGTCGGAGCCAAACGTGAAGCATATGGACGCGGCGTGAGGCGGTGGCGGCGCGGAGCCGCGTGAAGCTCCTCTGGGCCGACTTTCTTGTTTTTTTTCAAACTTTCTTCTTTTTTTAATTTTTTTCCAACCACTTTAAATTGGACGGAGTACAAGACTGAGCGCTTTGGAGCAGAATATTAATAAAACTCCACTCCGCCGCCCCCCCTGAGGTGGACGCCTCTTGTGGGACGTCAGCAGAGCGCTTCGTGTTGCTGCTTCCACGAGATTCGCGCGAACCATTTGGCCGCCTGCGGTCGTCCAGTGACTGACAAGACCCCGGCTGTTCTCACACACTCTCAGTCCGACTGGAGTCAACAAACTCTTCCTCCTTTTTCTTCATTTGTTCAGTTTCAGCTTCTCCTCGTTTATTTGCACCAAGCCGTCCTGTGTTTTATGTTTCCTTGGCGACAGTTTCTAAAAACCCTGAATTGTGTGAGAAAAATCGTTATTTTCATTCATTCATTCATTCAGATTTCCGTGCTGATTTCTCAAACTGAGAAGTTGGACTCGGATCCACAAATACCAACAACGATGTGGAGATAACGGTGATGCTATTTGGATTGATCACTTGAAATTTCAATTTGCGGATGGAGAGCCGAGACTTTTTAGTCTAAAGTCGAGGACAAAATCAAGTCGCTTTCCATTCGCTGTCAGTCACACTTCACAATATCAACTGTTTAAAAATGAAGGACCAACTAAATACTGAGTTACTGGAACATAACTGAGAAAATGTGCATCCTGAGAACAACCTCTTTCATGAATATCAAGTTCTTTGTACAGTAATCACCAACGATTGACCTCTAACCTGAACAGGACGACCTCTCGACAAGCTCGACTTTGTCAATCTGGATTGTCGGTACTTAATTCTATATTACAAGCTGAATTTGTCACTCGAGTGCAGCAGCACAGATGTAGAGCCAAACCAGTGACCAAACTCCTCTTAAAAAACGTCCAAAATCGATATTTGTCGTCCTTTTAACGAGTGACAACGTGCACATGAGGCATAAAGAGGATCAGGTAAGAACTGAAGCGTTCACAAGAAAACACCTTCGGACACTCTGTCCAGGTACAAGAAATATCAAGGATGAGCTGTGCTGCTCTGTATTGACTATAACAATAGACTTGTAACGTCCTTGCAGGTAAAATCCTTCCTGGTGAGTGTGTCTGCCTGAAGTAATGAGCGATACTCAATATAATGCATTCCTTTCCAACTGAAGCACTCAGAGAGTGCAGACCTCCACAAATGGGGGACCGCACGCCGAGTATAAAACACCACACAAATGTTGCTTTTCATCATTTCAGATCTCTGTAAGAGTTTCATCGCTTGTTCCTTGTCGCGACTCTTTCCCGTCCTGCACTTTTTTAAAAAAATATCTAAATTGGAGGAGTTGTGCTGCAAACAAACAGTCAAAACCAACGTCAGCGATCACGCGGCGGCTGCTTGGCCGAGGTTATAAAAGTAGTTCAGGACGGAAGCGAAATCAAATGTTCTGTTGAATGAGTGGCCTGAGATTCATTTTTACTTGTATGGAGACGGGGTCAGAAAAAAAACAGATGACGCAGTCCTTGCGCTGCACGTTGCCAAACAAGTATGAAACAGAACAAACTGTTCGACGACGAAGACGGAGCTCGGTGGTCCTTCTTTAGTCCAACACAGAAATGGAAGGTTGAAATCCAGCAATCTGACTGGCTGCTAACAGTGACATCATGAGCGTTCGCCACGGCAACTCTTCTAAAAAAGCCTTATCAAAGCATTTCACTCCGCAACGTTTCCATGACAACAACCAGCTGTTAACAGCATGCAGCAAAAAGAAGCCAGTTTAGCATATTTGAGTATTGTAACGTAATTTTTGATGGAGTTTCATCTCCAGATAGGGTGAACAACGGTAGAATTGACTGAGCAGTGACTTGAGGCAATGAATAGACGACATGCAGAGCTTGTGGGACTATTTTTTTCACAGTGAGGTTATTTTACGAGATAAAATGTATTCCTGTTGAATTAAAAAAAAGAAGAAAACCCCTCAGCTGTGGCATAACGAGCGTCTATCACGGCCTGTCGGGATTGAGCCGCACCAACCAAATAAAGAAGGCAGACGAGTCGGTTGTACTGCGTGTTCATGCCCTCCCCTGTTGGATTCTGGTAAAAATAAATAAAAAACAACCACCAACCCTCCAGACATCTGCGGATTTGCTCCCGGTGAACTGGGGTCACCTCGCGACCGTCGTGGCAGATGAGAAACGGTCTTTTTGACTCGCCGGCAGACGGAGAAATGCGCGGAAAAAAATGAAGGAACAACAACAGAGGCCAAACGCTAAACCTCACCCAGATGTTGGACGAATCGACGCTGTACAGAAGCGCATAATTGCTCACTTTTACAAACTGTTTACGCCGTGTTTACTTGACTCATTTTGCTCCTATTGGATATTTTACTACTCTGTTTAAAAAGTTGGCAAACATGCTAAACAGCGATTCTATTGTGTGAACAAGCAGAGGAACATTGTACCCACAGTATTTGTGTAAAGTGTTGTGAAAGCTACAAAGTCATGACGTTTTTTGAAGTAGTCACTAAAAACGAAAGCTACAAGTTACTTTTGTCTTTTTTGACTAGAAATTCATATTTCTGTGGATTAAGTTGATCGGTTCAGTTTTGTAGATGAGCTGTCAACGCTGTGTGGGTCCTTACGTGGACTAAAACACTTCTTTTGATCGAGGAAGATGCTCTAAAGTCTGGCTAACGCTAATCTTACAATCAGGGTTCAGGGTTAATCGGACGCTCGTCCTTCTGTGGACATTTGATCAGTGCCACACACTGACAGTCTGTCTGTCTGTCTGAACAGGAACCATCGTTAGGTCATTAAGGAAGCCTGAGGGAGACAGCAGCTCTGCAGCTCCTCCTCCGTTTTATAGACGATAACAGTGACACAGGACTCTGTTTTTCATCAAGAGTCTGTATATGTATGGAGCACATGTTAATATATTTTGAAGTAGTCGTACAAGCGCATTAAGAGTATGCCTCAACAAAAGGAGAGTACGCTAGATAAATAAAGTGCAGATGTACCATTAACTTAAGAGTTCCTTTGTGAGTTGCTTCCTGGCATGGCAACAAAATGCGCTGCAGGCCTGCGTGTGCTTTTAGCAGCAGCGGCAGCGGCGGCGGCTCTCGTCTTCGCGTCGCAGTAAATGGAGAGAGATGGATGGGAAACACTAAAAGGAGCAAATTTCTGCATTTGGCAAAGTATTCTGGGAGTCATTGGTTTTGATCAACATCCCCCCGCCAAGCACGGCAAGCAGACCCTCGCTGATATATCACTGGCAATTTTATGCATTAGACAGTAGAAGAAAAAAATCCTAGTTAATGCACTTTTTATACACTCGGTCAACACAAGAAAAACATGCTTTTATTTTTCAGCGGGCTGAATTAAAACTGACAGAGCTCAGAGATCTCAGTGAGGTTCACAGAACGACAAACGACAGCAGAGAAACGACGGGATGAATGCCTCCTTTTTTTTTTTGTTTTATTCTAATCTGTGGTCCGCGGAAACGTCAGCGAGACGACGACGGTCAAAAGAGCTCTTCTCTCGTCGGCGGTGTCGGAGACGTCGGACGAGGCTTTGAATCGAAAAACACGGCAACACATCGGTTTATTCCGTCTGCCGAGTCGCTGCACCTTCTCCTCAGTAAGACGCTTTGTCAAGTGTATCCGTCCTTCGACCAGACCAGATTTTGGCACCACTCAAGGTGGCAAAAGTTGGTGTTAATCTTTGAAAACGTCCACATCTGTCGATGATATTTTGGTACGATCAACATCTCTGAGTGGCAGCTGTGTCAGAGTAATCTGCTCCTTGAGTGAACTACCCTTTAACATAAACTAGAATGAAAATGGTTTCTTATATTTTATAATATCAAGTTTGGTATCATTTTAAAGGGGACTTTCTTGGCTTTCATTTCAGCCCATTTGTGAATCTTTCCGATGAATACTGAAGCAGCTGTCGCTCTTCAAACAGTCAGTGACACGCTTAATTTCTTGATTTTCACCTGAATTGTACATTTTTGGTTTTGTGCTGCGGCGTCGAGGAACATCAGGGATACAAAACACAGAAACTGGAATATCCACAGGACTATAAAGATTCAGGAAATGTATGATGTGCCCATATTATCTCATCGTGAGATGTTATTGTGAGCCATAAACTACAAAAATGTCTGTTTTCGCTTTCCGACACTCGAAGGCACCACGCGAACGCCGCGCTTCCAGTGTAGGTCCTTCATTAGAGGCTCAGCTTTACACGTCTGCTTTAATTCAGCAGGCCGGGACGCCTCGGGACTGGATCCCCCCCCCGCACCCATCCTGACATTTCAGGACCGCCAGTCCCCGGTCCACGAGCCCGAGTCGTGCACAGAAAGGCAAGACGGAGGCTGGTGAGGAGGCTTCCGCTGCCTGTTAATGACGGCTGCAGCCCGGGGAGACAGCGCGCAGACGGACCCCGAGAGCACACAGCTGGAGTTCGGGGGGGGGGGGGCATCGCAAGGTAAAGCACAGCCAGAAGGGGGGTCACGCCTCCCCCAACTCCCCCCCCCCTTACATGACAGCAGCAGTCATTCATACACGGCTCCTTCGGGGATTTCTCGTTTTCTCCGAATACGGGATTTCTGCCCTCTCCACAAACGCAGTACTACATTAAACATGAACACATACATAAAAGAGAAATATATAAATAAAACAATGCAGGAATTTATTATTCTACGAGCAGGATGCCAAAAAAAAAGATGTATAAAAGTTGGACGAGCTCACCGTATTTTTATGGTTTTCTTCAACTGTAAATCAGCCGTGATGCAGGTTTGTTTTTCTCAGTTTTCCGAACCACAAATTGTTTTTGGTGCTAAAAGTTTACTGCATCTCTTTATATATTTTTTATTTTAGGGTGAAATTTTAGTCACCAAATTGACTAATTGCGGAATTGAGGAATCATTTTTTTCAGCCATCACCGGCACGCTCTGTGCCACTCGCAAACGTTTCCTCTTGCTCAAATAAGCCCAACTAATTGTTGTTGTTCTACGTTGCAATAAAGTATTTTCTTCTCCTTTTAATATCTGCAGGAGCAGCGAGTGCAAAAAAGGGATGAGCAAACGGTAAAACAATGGGGGGGGGGGGGTCAGTTCCACTTCACGTTGGAAGAAGGTCGCCTCAAGAATGCGACAATCCCGGCTGGTTGAAGAAGCTCCAACGGTTTCTAAATCAACCAGATGAAATACTTTCACTTATACAACAGAAAGAGCGCTCTTCGTTTCCAGTGAAGGAAAACGTTTTTTTGCTCGTCATTCTCTTGCAGAACAACACTCGGTCAACGCGCTGGATTTGATGGTGATTTGAGTAGCTCGTCCGTAATACGACGATGCATTTTGGTATCAGGGTGAGAGTTCTTCTGAAGAGACGAAACGCCATTTTCAGGGTGATTAAATTCAAATTTTCAACTCTTTTTGGACAGAACTTGTAGAAGGAGGAATCCTACGGTGGCCCAGAAGGGTCCCCACGAAGCGAAGACACTCGTGTATGGCGACTACGACGTGGATTGTGCTTTTTACGGCAGAGGTGGGTGCTCTTGGTCCCGGAGGGCCGCAGCCCTGCATTTTTTCGAACCTTGTTGGCCCGCAAGTCAAAAAGTTTGTCCCCCCCTGTTCTAGAAACACGCATCAAGTTACGTTCACAGAACGCCACCAGCGTTGAACAACTGCTGACAATCCTCAAAGGCTGTTTTGCAACCGGCCTTTAGCACGTAACGGCTTCTCAAGCGATCGGCGTCCCTTCACACAAACGAGCTCGTTGTTGCCATCGTTCCGCTCCGCTCTTTGTGGGGGCAACAATGAAGACGGCACTCGAAAGGCCTTCGCCGTGCATCATTGCCGGACCACCGGGGGAAGGTTAAAGTCCTCGCCGTGGCTCTATAAGAACCTCCCCGCGACAAGGCGAGTGTCTGCTGCTTGTACCAACCGGACCCGGCTGGTGTTTCTAAGGCGTTAAGAGTTGCGTTGCCGTCCATCCTTCCGCCGCCGCTGCTTTTCTGCCGTCTCTTTCTTGTGTTTGCGCTGTAAATTACTTTCTTGGGGCCAAACTTTTTCCCCGCTGTTTGGAATCGTGCTTCGGCTATAACCGCGCAGTTGGCTTGTTTGTGTGTCGGCGAGATAGCGACGCTCATGTTTGTTGATGATTGTTTGGCTGCGTGTTGTTTTTTTTGCGCAGGGTTGTTTACCTCCATGTTTTTTTTATGCTATGGCTCCATGACTCGCCGCGTGAAAAGAAGCTTTTTATGATGTATTTTAATTGTGTTGTGGAAGCGCTGGCGGAAGCCAGTTCACTTAACACTATTTATTTGCTTTCTGGCTCGACGGTAAAACTCGCGTCCTCAGTTTTGCTCCGCTCGTCCGCGCGTTGAGGAAATCCTTCTCCTCCGAGCGCGAGGTTACGCCACGGCTTACTTTATTATTCCTGGAATCATAATTACATCTAAACTGCTGAGCTCCCGCTCCGTGATTAAGCTGCTGCTTAAATCAGCCGCATTTATTGTCAGAATTAAGATATACCGATGATCTTCTGTTTTTTTTTTTCAGCCGGCACGCTGCAGCGTTTTTATGGCTGGCGGAGCTTTCGGCGGCTCCCATGAATTTTCGCTCCCGTCACGACTTGCCTCCGGTTTTTTAATGTGTGTAACTGCGGCAGAACTGACACGTCCCGCCGCTGTATATCTGCCGCACGGCTGCCTGCAGATTTATCCTCCCGGGTCGCTGTTCTGTAAATTTTTTAAAGGCGCCGGCTTTGCTTCGCTGAGAAGTGCTGAGCAACACCGCTCGGCGTTCTCTCGATCCGATACGATCGTCAATACTGATCCAATATCAGTCTGACTCTGGTCAGAATTGATCTGTAAGTTCAACATGTATCAAAGGAGGAGGTAGAAAGCGCCCTGATTGGCTGACGGACTGCAGGCCAGTGTCAATCAGTCGGGTTATCCCGTCTAACTCAAGGATGTAATGACAAAACCTACCAAAAAATGTGTTTTTTTTACACCAAAATCCAAAAGAAGTATCAATACTTCAATATCGATCCGCACATGAGTGGTGACCTCAACATTTCACGTCTCTACCAGCTGACTTAGGGTCAGTTCTTGGACGGCTCTGCACGATATATATAGACTTAACTACCTCAAAAGATGGACAAACTGAGTTTGCATGCTTTGTGCCTTCATGCTCAGCAAATTTGGTGTAAATACGACGCCAGAGAAACTCGTCTGTTAAGCAGAAGAGTGAATCCAAACAGGCCCGAATGAGACTTTCTACGTTTCAAGTTATGTTGCAATTACGCAATAATATTGCACGGTTAACTGATGGAGCAGCCTCGGCTTGACAAGCTGCCAGGAGAGTCAACAGCGCTACAGCTGTCCCCGGTCTCCCCTTTAGTGCACAGGCGGCTACATTGTGTGCATTGATTTGATTATAAGCTCCGGATTTGATTTGTTTTAAGAGGCTCAGCGCGAGGAAAAAGTCTCTGCGCGCTTCCCGCTGCGCCGAGTGTCACGTTTGTTCGGCGGTTCCTGACGGGACGCAGACGCCAAATCAATCCAACAGGAGTTTACGCTCGCACAATAAACCCGCGACTCGTCTGACTGCAATCGTCTTAGTTAAACGGGCGTGACGCGCCGTCTATTTTTGGGGGCCGTCTGTCACGTCTCCACGTCACTCCGCTACCTTGGTGACTTTACCTCGGCGCCGCGTGGGCGGACGTGAGACAGCTGAGGTAAAACGAAAGAAACCTCAAGCGGGTGTTTTGGAAAATCGCAGGATTTGTTTTCGTAGCATCTTTATTCACATCTGGCGACACAAGCGCCTGTACTTTCTCCTCCATATAGTCTGTACTCTCTCTCCCTTAGTCTGTACTCTCTCATGTAGTCTGTACTCTCATTTACTCTGTACTTTCTCTTGCATGTAGTCTGTACTCTCTCTCCATGTAGTTTGTACTCTTTCCCTCATGCAGTCTATACTCTCTCTCATGTAGTCTGTATTCTCGTCTGTACTTTCCCACTCGAATGTAGTCTGTACTCTCTCTCTCTCTCGCTATGTATTCTGTACTCTCATTTAGTCTGTACTCTCATGTAGTCTGTACTCTCATGTAGTCTGTATTGTCTCCGTCCTGTAGCCTGAACTCTCTCTCATGTAGTCTGTACTCTCATGTAGTTTGTACTCTCTCTCATGCAGTCTGTACTATCATTTACTCTGTACTTTCTCTCTCATGTTGTCTGTGCTCTCTCTCCATGTAGTTTGTCCTCTTTCCCTCATGTAGTCTATACTCTCTCTCATGCAGTCTGTACTCTCATGTAGTCTGTACTCTCTCTCTGATGTAGTCTGTAATCTCATGTGGTCTCTACTCTCTCTCTCATGTAGTGTTTACTCTCTCTCTCATGTCGTCTGTACTCATGTAGTCTGTACTCTCTCGCTCTCATGTAGTCTGTGCTCTCATGTAGTCTGTACTCTCTCTCTCTCTCTGATGTAGTCTAATCTCATGTGGTCTCTACTCTCTCTCTCTCATGTAGTGTGTACTCTCTCTCTCATGTCGTCTGTACTCATGTAGTCTGTACTCTCTCGCTCTCATGTAGTCTTTACTCATGTAGTCTGTACTCTCTCTCCATGTAGTTTGTACTCTTTCCCTCATGCAGTCTATACTCTCTCTCATGTAGTCTGTATTCTCGTCTGTACTTTCCCACTCGAATGTAGTCTGTACTCTCTCTCTCTCTCGCTATGTATTCTGTACTCTCATTTAGTCTGTACTCTCATGTAGTCTGTACTCTCATGTAGTCTGTATTGTCTCCGTCCTGTAGCCTGAACTCTCTCTCATGTAGTCTGTACTCTCATGTAGTTTGTACTCTCTCTCATGCAGTCTGTACTATCATTTACTCTGTACTTTCTCTCTCATGTTGTCTGTGCTCTCTCTCCATGTAGTTTGTCCTCTTTCCCTCATGTAGTCTATACTCTCTCTCATGCAGTCTGTACTCTCATGTAGTCTGTACTCTCTCTCTGATGTAGTCTGTAATCTCATGTGGTCTCTACTCTCTCTCTCATGTAGTGTTTACTCTCTCTCTCATGTCGTCTGTACTCATGTAGTCTGTACTCTCTCGCTCTCATGTAGTCTGTGCTCTCATGTAGTCTGTACTCTCTCTCTCTCTCTGATGTAGTCTAATCTCATGTGGTCTCTACTCTCTCTCTCTCATGTAGTGTGTACTCTCTCTCTCATGTCGTCTGTACTCATGTAGTCTGTACTCTCTCTCTCTCATGTCGTCTGTACTCATGTAGTCTGTACTCTCTCGCTCTCATGTAGTCTTTACTCTCATGTAGTCTGTACTCTCGCTCTTTCTCATGGAGTGTGTACTCTCTCCGGCCTCTCTCACCTGGACGCCGATAAACCCGGCGACCGGGTTTCCCGGCGTGACAGACGAACAATGAAACATGGTCATTATCCAGGCGTGTGAGCACAGGCACACTTAAACGGATGCTAATGGCAAAACGCTTAAAAGGATGTCGGGCCGTGTAACGGCGTGGTGAAAATCTGGTGTTTGAGCCGGCGCTCTGACACAGAGGTCAGCGGGCTGAACGCTCCGCTGCCCCTCTTGATAACCGTAAAGGACCGCGGCTAATTTCTTAAAGAGCAATCTCAAAATGAATTGCACATT
The DNA here is from genome assembly GCA_032164315.1 of Malacoctenus gilli. Taxonomy (NCBI): domain Eukaryota; kingdom Metazoa; phylum Chordata; class Actinopteri; order Blenniiformes; family Labrisomidae; genus Malacoctenus; species Malacoctenus gilli. Next base: position 151 of record JASSRZ010034674.1, on the reverse strand, counting down.
CGCGCAGTCACGTTCGGCCACATTAGGAGCAGGGGGAGGCGAGGAGGAGGAGGAGGAGGAGGAGGAGGAGGAGGAGAAGAAGAAGAAGAAGACGAAGAAGAAGAAGAAGAAGAAGAAGAAGAAGAAGAAGAAGAAGAAGAAGAAGAAGAAG
>JASSRZ010034673.1:0-14878 GCA_032164315.1 Malacoctenus gilli | reverse complement strand
GTGTGTGTGTGTGTGTGTGTGTGTGTGTGTGTGTGTGTGTGTGTGTGTGTGTGTGTGTGTGTGCGTGTGTGTGTGTCAGTATGCAGACTGTCCGTCTCTCTTGTGACGATTCCTGCACCTGTGACCCTCACCTGGATAAAGCGGCAGTAGAACATACATGGATAAATGCTTACATTCAAGATATTACATAACATTACATAATTGTGTCTTGTCTCTTTCTTTTGCGCAGCTGAAGTTGTGCAGATTAGACTCCACTTGTCCAGACCAGAGCAGTTTCTTGTGGATGGTGACTCCACCAGCTTTACACCTATCTCATTGTGCAGCTTATAATAGGTCAAACGAGGTCATTTGCATGGGAGGAAAAGCTGTATATCACTGTCGTGCATCCTGGGAAGTACAGCAACAAAAACATGCACCACATACTATAGTGTTTGCACAAATGCATGTTAGGACGAGTGACCTAAAATGAGCAGCAACACCAGGCTGCACGCAGCTCATCATCACATGCTCCGCTGGAGGCACCGGAGCCATTCAAGCCATGAAGGCTAACTCTACAGACAGCGCAGATGTACTTACGCTCGCCCACTAATAATATCCTCACGTCCTTGCGCATCTTCTCCGGCGTCGTCAACCGAGTCGCTAAACCGCTTTGTGTGCAACATTTATGCTCCTGCCAGAATGAAGGGTACCGTCAGCCGGGCTCTCATCCGGGCCTGGCTCCGCCCGCTGCATGGCGGCTATGTCCGCATGACGGCTTCCCCGGTTTGCGCCGGCGGGACGCCGCAGAACGGCTCCGCTCAGCGCCGCAGATCCGTGTCAACGTCGGAGTTCGTGGACGCGGTGTCGCTGCCACACGGCCAGTCTGAAGCTGCGGCGCTGCTGTGACGGCCAGCCCGTTTCGCACTAACTTGATCGTGACAGCAGCCCAGTGTGCTTCGTATCAGCCCCGCCCCCTCCGATCCAGCTGACCGCGAGTCCGGGAGGAAACACTCAGAAGCAAAGTGGCCTCTTCAAAGATTTGACTCGTGTGAAAAAATACCGATTTACACACGGAAGGAAATACTTGTATTTTTGCGCTATTTAGCGCTGTTGTTTGACCAGATATATTTTTTTTCTAACTCTGTTTTGAAGGAATCTGTTAACGTGCGCCACCTACTGCCAAAACTGTCTGCATCCAGTGATATAAAAGACTTAATTGTAGCTTATGGAGATAAAGCAACTTTTATGTTTTATTCTAAATCACGGTTGATGATAAAATTACAGCCGTAGAGGAGATTTTCTTTTAAAAAAACAGCGCAATTTGAATGCACAATTAAAAGGCAAAACAGAGTTTTTGGATGAGAATACACAAATGAAAGTCATGTTCATTTTCAATTTTTATTCCATACTTTTTTATTTTCATTTTTACATGAAGCATATTGCAGTGCACCATGTGAGGAAAGTATTGCATAAATAAAGCTGCTTTGCCTCGAATGAAAACAAATATTGAACATTAAGATGCAAAATCTAATAATTTTCTGAGGCGCATTCAACAATACAAATATGTTAAAAAACAAAACCTTTTTTTTTCAAGGGTGTGTGGAAGATGATTTGATCTAAAGTCTTTGCCCTGAATCTAAACAGTGCAGCATTCATTTAAACTTCTGTTAACCTCTTTCACAGTGTGAGATCATCATGAAAATGTGAATTTGCAATGTATGAATTTCAGTTGCTTATGAGGTTAAACAGGTTTCAATTTCCATGATGCATGAAAACAATTTCTTGAATTACAGATAAACAGGAATCAGGACAAAATGTGAGTCAACAAGCTTGTGAAATATGTACAAATACAAAAAAAAATACAGGATGAAACACAAAAATAACATGCTAGACAAAAAGTGAAGTCCTGGTATTTAATAAATACAGTACTTGATATTGGCTAATGCTTTTTTAATGCATCAAGTGGTCTTCTGGTGATAATTACAAAAAGAGGTCAATGGGATTGAAGTGTCACTGCCAATCAAGTGCACTGATCTGAAGAAGAAGCAACATCTCATCTATGACAGCGAGTCACATGTGCCAAGTGTTGATGACTTGTCAGAGCCGAACTTTAGGGTCTGTGTCCACTTTTGAGTCTCCCTGACAAGTTCAGGACCATCTCCATCCAATGAAACACTTTGAAGACTTAAAATTATTTATTCCGGCTGGCAAAACTGTTCCCTTCACTTCCCTCTCCTCAGGTTGGCTTCATCTGTGTGAAAAACGAAAGATGGTAACAATCAAATTGGCTTCATTGCATCAGGTGTAAACACAAACGGGTGTCACAGCTTACTGGCGTAGTCCTCTGGTGTCATCGGTTGCATGATGACCTTTCTGAAGGCCTCCAGCCACTCCTGCTGATCCTGCTCCTGCTCACACCTGAAGACAAACTGCCTGTCTGGCGTCTCCAGGGTGATCCCGCAGTGCAGCCGGCTGCCCCTCACACCGCGCCCACTGCTCTCCACAGCAGAGTAGCCGTGACTCTCTGTGCCGATGAAGACTGCACCCAGCTCTGTAGCATCCTGACAGTGGGAGCAGACAGAGACACAGAGTGAAGAGCATGAATGTGATGGACTGCATCACTGTGACTCAGGCTGATTTATTTCTTAGACATGCATCGTGTTTCAATGACATCAATTTCTTAGTGAAGATTTGATTGAATCTGTTCCAGTTATAATTAAAAGGTGTTTTGAGCATTACCAGAGGTGTTTTAAAATACAGGAGCTTCCTTTTCATTGAACATAGTGTAAACCACCTCTTCTTGAATGGCTCTCGTTGCTGAAAAAAAAACGAACACACCAAAAGTAATTGGGTGGATAAACTGAAGGTAAATACATTGAGCTGATTTAAATATCCGACTCAGATTAATGACAAACCGTTGGGCCAGTTTTCTCCATGTAGCCTTCCTTCAAACAGTGTGCTGTTATTTGAGGTATTAGCTGGGAAGACGGACACAAACAACACTGTTAACACATCGTTGGCATAAAATTATAAAAGAATAGGTAATATGTTAGATAAGCTGTATGCATGTAAATCTGGGTGTCAAGCACTTGGTCCGAAATAAAATCTCCAGATGCTGTGAAGCTGTTGACTGTTCAACAGTACTGATCTTCAAAGGGTGCAAATAAAATGACAACAGAAAAAAATGGACTGACATTATTTTCCAATTTCAGTTCCACTATCTTATTTATTTAGGCTGAATTACAAACATGCCAGAGTAACACATGCAGGTTTTTTGATACTATTGGAGGTGTCCTGAGTTAATGGTGTTTATCGCAGCTATTATTTTGCTGACATTTAAATATTGACCTTTGTTGCTGATGAAATTTGAATGGAGGTTGAATCACGTAATCATTTTGCACAGTCAAGGACTGAAAACTTCGGAACACATAATACACAAAGCAAATGTTAAGGGAGATGTATGTCTCACATCACTGGGTCGGAGGCTGGGGTGTTTTCTCAGGAGGTAGGCCAAGCGTGTCGCTCGAATCGCATTGAAGAAAGAGACAATTACCTACAAATAATAGATAAACCATGAATATCTAAACTGGCAAGTGAACAGCTGAGATTAAATAACACTGATTTCGTCAGAATGGATATGTCAGACTGAAAGAGATTTTGCTAATCACATTTTCTGATCGTTTCCTCGCCGCGAGTTTTGAATGCCAGATTTATGAAGCGAAAGCTTTCATCTGTTCAAGGGGGGTCATAACCGGTGGTCTCACCTGCCCGTCCTCGTGGTAAACAAAGAGGTTCCTCATGCGTTCATCTTCCATGTAGGAGATCTGCAGGCCATGAGCATGGCTGATTTTCTCTGGCTGAAAAACTGCATTCAGATCCTTCATGCTGATGACAGCTTTGGGAATCTTGCACTTTTTTTAGAGGAGATCAAAAAGAGAGGGAGATTGAGGGTAAAACTGGAACATTTGAATGAATTGTTGGTGATAAACTAGAAAGACAGATTGAAAAATGTAAGCTTACATCCTCTTTAATGAAGTATTTTAGGGTAAAATCCCTCTGTGACAACAGAAAAATCCTCTTGACGAACTGCTTGTTGTCTTTGCCCTTCTTCCACAGTGTCGACTCATACTCATCTGGGACGCAAACACAAAACAGATCAAAGAAACAAAACTGCAATTCACCATCTCCGCACAGATCCAAAGCTGAGCTCAGAATAATTTGCTGTTGGAAAGGATGTCAAAATTCAAGTCAAATTATTTCATGGTAACGTAACATCAAAATAATTACCTGAACTGTAAGCTTGTGGGAAGTATTTTTCTCCCGTGAATTCTCTTCTCTCATACTTGGCACGGATCCACTGATCTCTAAGAACACTTTGAGCAGAAACACTTCCAGTCATCACACTCAGTAATTGTATATGCAAGTCGTTAAAAATTCGCTGACCCGGTCTTGTTGTGATGGGCTTTTTCATAGCTCTACTTCTGTAAATCTCCTCCACACTTCCCCACCGTTCTTCTTTCAGTGTGCTCACACTGACCTCCCTGCTCTCATTAACTAAACAAGCTTGTTATTTGTCAAGTCTTCGTTTCCCACTTCTGCTAAATCACCCATGGTGAATGGGCAACGGCTGCAGCGACAGTCACTCACATACAGTCGTTTTGCTGAGGTTGGTAAAAAAAGGTAGGGATGCACTTCTCATAGATGGTTTGGGCCACAGAATTCCCAGTTTCCTGCATGAACTGAAACCAGAGGACAGAGAGACACAAAACAGCACACAAAGATGATGCACGTGAAATTTTGGTGATGTCCGTTTTTGTGCATTGGATGGTAGTAAGGAGTTAAGAGCTAGAATTAAGTCAAGTCAGAAACTATATTAAGACTCCTGTCAGACTTTTGGCCATTTGTTTTTCAGTACTCAGTAGGATCTCCTGCTAACAAGTATTTTAATGTAAGATGCTAAAAAGTTGAGATTGGATAAAATAACTATAATACTCGAAGTAACAAACAAAAAATTGGAAAACAGCTGAAACTACGTCAAACAGATTTGGCAAATACTCCACTAAGCAAAGGGCTGGGGGTTTGAATCCCTCTCAATTAAATCTGCCGTTTTGTCCTTGGGCCTGGCACCACCCAGGTTGTCTGTGTGTCAATAAATGTCGGGTTGTGATCGGAGAGGGCCGTTGGTGGAATGACAGTCACGCCTCTGTCAGTCTGCACCAGAACATCTGTGGTTAGACATGTAGCGAACACCACCAGCGTGTGTCAGCAAACGAGCGACGAATCTAAAAGTGTATCTTTAAAAGTGCTTCTGAGTGTCAAGTAAATCCCTGAACAATGCATCATCACCAATATTATTGAAAATGTAGCTAACAAAAAAGGTAAACTATCCAGATAATAAAGGCTGTATTGAATGGATCAAACTACAAATGATCACCTCCACCAGTGAATCGTCCCAGTGATCCAGACGGATGGATTTCACTTTGCTGACAGCAGATAAGTTGCGGTGCATCCCAGAACAGGTCAGACACACAAACACACCAAGAGTGTAGGAGGCCCAGTCAGGTTCTGTAAGCAAAACAAAACGCAATGTTTATTAGTAGAGGAGGAACTGAATCAAATACAAACTCCATTCAGGTGCTGCCACAGCCACAAACTGTGGTAAATGCTGAATTAAAAATAAACATTTTCCTAAATGTAACGTTTTCTTTTTTAAAAAAAAAAGGTTTCCTTGTATTCATTTAGGATGCGCATATTGTAACTCTTTTCACTGAAATTGTGACGAGTTATAGGAGGAATACTGAGGTCATGCCAGATTTACAGTAGGCAGTTCTTCCTCTTCAAAAACTTTATGCCAAAACATGATGATAATAAAGCATTTGGGATGCAGTTTTTCTCTTTGAACACATTAAAAAAAACATTGTAATACACAGTTAAATAAGGTGCAACTATCACAGAAAAAACTTTGAAAATATATTTGTGAGACTAGAAGCAAATACATCGAGTTTAGTCGTGGGATGTGTGTCAGTGTACTCACCAGGAGCTCCACAGTCAGCACACAGATTGTTACCAGGCTTTTGCACCAAATCAAGCAGGATCCTGTTATTTCTCTCTGTAGCGGCCATGAGTAAAAGTAGTGTACAGCCTCTGTCAGACCCCAACAAAACCGCTACTGGGTATCAGCTCCATGGTGACTCCACACGTCAGAATAAAGAGCGATTCTGCAGGGAAATAGGTGAAAACATGGTTTCTTCTCAGTGGCCCAGTATTTCCTCTTACCAGGCCAGCATCATGAAGTATATTGTTCTGCATACAAAAACACGAGTCCAGAAATAACAGGGAAAGGAAGTGAAACACACGTCACTTCTATACAGAGTGATTGACTTACAACATCAGGCTCGTAGAGTTGCTGCACGCAGTCAACATGCGATGTGGTATAATGTAAGATACCATCAGTGCGTGAACCTACTTGCAGCAGGTTTCATCACCGAATAATCCTGCACACAACCGAATATCTTGAACGGCACAATCATGAGTTAAGTGTCCAATTAGGTCGATTCAGGCTCCAAGCCAGCTGGCGGCGCCAATTCTTTGACTGTCGTGTTGTGGCCCAACGGTACAGCGAAGAAGACGAATCCGGAAACAAACCACAGTGTGGTCGCTGCTCTACACCGGTCGGTTGACACCAAACAACCAGGGGACGTTGATACACTTCTGCAATGTTGTTTCCTTCAAATTATCCTGTAATTTGCTTGTAGCAGCTATGATGTGGGTCGCCGGACGGTTTCTGTCGTCGGTTATACAAAGAGGTAAATGTTTGTGAGGCGCACGCGCACTGTTTGGGTTAAACTAAACCTGTTGAAACGCAATAAACTCACGAGTTAATACATTGATGTTATTTCTGTTGCTTGATATTTTTGATCAGTGTCATTTGATTTGTCGTGAAGTTTGGTTTGCTTGTATCGACTTTCAAGATACATATTTTGCAGGTCACGTGTCAGGTGACAAACTCTGACGTTATTTTGTTGTTGATTGTTGTGTTTCAGCTCAGTATTCGGGGAAGTCGCCGGGAGTTTTCCTCCGCCCTCAGCTCAGCTCTCTCCCGGAGCTGGAGCTGCGTTATGTCCAGTGCACATGCTGCTGGAGGAGTCGGGTGCCCGTGGCTGGCTTCGAGACTCTGAACGCAACCCTGTCCTCCCAGGAGCCCTGCAAGGAGGACCGAGACAAATCCCTGGACGCCTGTTACACCTTTGAGCAGCGAGACGTCATCCTGCAGCTCCTCAACAATGCCACGGTGGCCGAGCTGGCGGGCGTGAAGCTGCTGAGGGGCCGCAAGTCCCTCAACATTGTGGAGTACAGGACTAAAAATGGACCCTTTAAGACTCTGGAGAGTGTGGTGAACGTACCTCTGCTGAAGCACAAGAGTGCAGTGGTGGTGTTCAACTCCATCCTCAACCCAGTGAAGAAGAAGAAAGTGAGAATCCAGCTGGCTAAGTTCATCAGGCCAGAGGTGGACAAGTCCTGGCTGGAGGTGAGTGGGCAACAACAAAGGTCATTTAAAGGCAGAAGCAATTCACAATCAACATTCTACTCTTTCCACCATTCAGGAAGCCAACACGATAGTGTCCATCGTATGTGGGATTAATAAGATTGCTTGGGCACATGTGGACCGAGGAATGAGATTGTTGGACTGGCAACAGCTGGAATGTCCTAATTTCCTGAGAGGAACCTACATGGCATCTGCGTATTTGAATGATGTGAGTAAAACTGACCCAGTCTACTATCGACAACGTGCCCAGTCCCGAGTTACATGAGTTTTCACTGTAGAGGAAGTCACACTTATCTCTCATGCAACTTTGCCACCAATATTTTTGCGCAAATCTTATTTCACACTCAGTCTTGTAATTTTTCCATTCTGTCTTCAGATCTCTTCAGTTGTGGCTCATCTACCATCTGCAGACTTTTACTTCATTGAGAAATCTTCCATCTCAGTCCAGAATACGTCTTTGTTTCCCATTATGGCTCATCTGAGGACGGTGGAGGCCATGCTGTTTGCTCTGCTGGAGCCCCAAAACACCCCACCAGATACAAACATCCCTCCTAGGTGAGAAAACAGGTTTCAGTTAAAAGGTATTTAGGCGCAAGAGAAAAAACTGTCAATTTGTCTCACGTCATGTCGTCTTTCTTTATTCCAAGGGTTCTCAACATGATGCGGACCGCTGTGGGCCGCCACTTCGGACTCATGGTGGGTGAGTCTCGGACCAGCGGGGCACAGATGGTGCGGCAGCTGATGACGGAGTCGGTGACACAGAAGCTTCCACGACTAAACTTTCCTCAGGAGCTCCTGATGAAGTACAGGAACTCCTTCCAGATGGGTGGGAGGAGGAGTGCAGAAGGAGAGGAGTTGTGCGATGCGCTGCTCCAGGCTGTAGCTTTCTACGAGCTGCTGAGTGAAGCTGCTGAGTGAAGAGTCAGCAGCCACCAGTGGAACTGAGAGGGACAGTTGTGAGACCTTTGTGCTCTTCAGGAACTGATTGGACAGGGACATGGCGTGTGTGAAATATGGGACATCCATACTGTTAAAACACTCACCTATCTATCAGGGAAGGGGAAGTTAGTGCTGCGGTCTTGATTTTAAATCAACCTTGACCGTTACAAAAAGTGACAGAAGTCAGACATCTTGAGGCTGCCTGAAAGCTGTCACTTATGTTTGATTGTATTGAACAAATGACATGTAAAATAAATGGAAAACATCACTGATCTTTGACATCACAGACACGTGAACAGTTTTTATTAAAGAAAATGCTTCCAAACCTTTCACCTACAAAAAAATATTTTATTTACTTTCGACAGTGGCACTTACACTCAAATAAAACAGCATTTATTGTCACGATTGTCTCTAAAATCCTTTGAGTTGCGATAAACGCTGAAAGTAGTTGGGAGTCTCTCCAAACTTATCTCAAGGAAAATTTTTCTGCCAGAAGTTGCATCGTGACATTTGAGATTCCCAGATGATCCCTGCTGAGATAGTTCCAACACCTAACATGGGAGATAAATGTTTCAAGTGTCAGTGAAAATTTATTCGCTCTTGTGATGCCTGTGACTAATATGATCAAGTCATTATAAAAAAAAAAAAAAGAAAAAGATCTGAACAAACTCATAAGTAAAAGTCAAGTGTTTTGGGGCTGTGTTCACAACAGTGGTCTGGTTCCCTTTTGATTGAATCTTTGGTCTATTTTTCCTTAATTAGATGATTTCATTTTGTACCAGGAGCTCTCATTTGCTTAGGAAATCAGTGACATCCTGAACAAGCTCAAACTTGCAGTCTTACATAAACCAAATTCAGTCTCTCTCATTCACTGTTTGACCTGAGAGCTGCAGAGGCTCTAGGAAGGAAAGTGAACATCAAAACAAACCAAGTCTGGCCCACCTTTCTGCCTCCTCGTTGTGCTGCTGGGCTGTCTGAAAGCGACAGATGAAGCGCAGGATCGGCATGTAGTCGACGCACACAGCTTCTCTGTTTCCCAGCACGCTGAAGTATTTACTACTCAGGAGCGTCCTGCTCAGCTTGTACCTTCTTTTGGACACACTGGAAAAACCAAAAGCAAGTAAAGGAAGGTGTACAAATCGCTGGACCACAAGCGGTCTAAACCTTTGAGGCCAAGATGGAGAAAAGTCTCACCTGGGTGCACACAGGGGCTCAAACCTAAAGCTGAGGCCTCGTCTTTTAGAGGAGCCGTCCAGCACCAGTCTGTCCATCAGCCACCTCCATCTTTTCTCCTTCAGCTGCTCTTTGAAGCTCTGGGCTTCAACCCATGTCTCACACACTCTCCACCAATACCTGTGACACCCAAAACCTTCCACAGCTGCTTGAAGATCCAGCTGCAGCTGCTCCAGACTCCAGTCACTGCCATCCTCCTCACGCGTCTCATCCAGCAGGCTGTCCTTCTCCTCCGCTCCGGTCCAGACGAATGCCTCGGGTGTGCACGTGCCCAAAAGAAGCATCTCCACAGCAGGAAATGTAGAATCCAGGCATGACATGAGGTCCAAGAGGTCAGACAGGGCATCTAGACTGTCTCCAACAACTTTGGCAGCTTTTTGTTCAGTCCTAACCATTGAAAAGGCCCCACTTATTAGTGATGGTGGTCTTTGAGGTTTGTGGGTGGGGTTTGAAAAGGAGCCATCAGATGCTGTTATGATCCTTTTCTTGCGGCTAAGCTTTGAGGTAGTCCTCACACATTGCACAGGAACAGTTGGAGCTGTGATGTGATTGTTATGTGTAATGTTGCTTTTCGAGGTGGATGACTCCTTCTGCAGCTCAAGAAATGTCTCCTTGTCCAGCAAAAGATCCAGATTGGCATAAAGAAGTGGCACCCGTTTCCTCCAGCTCTGAGCGAGGACTTTCAGGAGCTCGCCCATGTCCGTCTCAGACCAGGATCGACACTGATGGATCAAAACACACAACTGACAAATAAGATGCATCTTTCTTTTGTGGACATCTCTTTAATAGAAAAATATCATTACTTGCCTTCAGATGGTTCGATAGAAAGCTCAATGTTACAGGCTGGAGACCCAACATTTCAGCAGAGCAGCTTGGATGAAGCTGCGAGTTGGAACCGGATCCCCCTTTAGCAGCTTCCAAATGTGAGGAGCAAAGTTAAGAAAAGCTTCTCCAAATGCACTGATGTTTCCACACTTTTTGGGGCACTCTTTGTATATGGAAGAAAACAAAACTTTATCATGCCCACCAGTAATTTCTTTACAGCTGCTTCCCCTCTGATGCCCTGCTCCACCTTTCACCCACAGCTGCAGCTGCAGCAGACAGCGCCTGACATCCCCAAAGGTCAGCCTGACGAGGCCGCGGACGTTCTCCAGATCCACCAGCTCTCCCTCAGCCAAACACACAAGCTGCAGGTAACTACAGACACTGACCTTCACACAAACAAAGCACAAACACACACATATATTTCAAGCAACAATTGTAGCAAAGGTTTTTGTCTAAGTCAGCATCCGTCCTTGGCTTTTTTCTAGCGCTGTGCTGTGGCATGACTCACTGCTGACAGGGGTTTGAAGACGATTTCCACCAAGTTGCAATCGAAGCTCCTTCTGAACGTGGGATCTGAGGGAGACATCTGCGTCACGACCCACCTTCACGGGCACTTCAACACCAAAATCTCACAATGTGCATGTGTTTACCATTCGTGGTCAAAACGACTGGCCTTTTGGTGGTTGCCATGAAAGCCTTGACAGCGGCCAGGAAACCAGAATCCTCATCAAAGATGACATCGACCTGTGGAAACCCGAAGACAGTCACACACACGAGACTAAACACCAATTTGTGGCTTTCGATCTGGTAACTGATATCTCTGACTGAGAAACATTCCCAAACGTTTTTACCTCTTCAAACAGAATGAGCGATGTGGCCGACATTTTGTTCTGTGGCTGCGTTTGATCGGAGCCGAGTGACGACTGGTCTGGTTTCTGGTCCACTGGTCGTTCAAGTGGCAATGGGCCACCAAGGTGTAAGCGATCCCCTTTGGCCTTCATCGTAAAGTAATGTGCCAAAGTGACTGCGGGTGGTTGAGTTTTTAGTTTATGAACAGAGCAGCTCGCCTTACAAGCGGCCCTTTTTCTCATGATGGCGTTCACATTTTTAGGAATTGAACATTTTCCTGCTGAAAGAAAGCAAAAGAAAAAAACTGTGAATTACATAAAAAAAACACAAAGAAGCGTCCAGAATAATCCAGATTTCCCAAATTTCTTTCACAAATAGAAATGCAAAAGTTAAACAGTGTTTAAAGGGTCAGAGTGAAGACCGAGGTGCCCTCAGTGTCCCACCAGGTAAGGTTTCAGATTTGGACCAGCAGCCGCTGGTGGTGTCGCTATTGATGGAAGCCGGCCTCAAGAGATCTTTTCCTGAAGTCTCCACTAGATGGGACTGAGTGGCCTCCTTCAGCTGGGACAGGACCTGGCGTCCGCTGCGCTGCGAGGAGCAGTTCACCTCCAACACCTTCCATTGCATAGCAAAACAAAAAAGGGCGACTTCACTTAACATGATCAAGATTTTAGTTTTGATGTCACTGTAAAAAGAGATGAGAAAAATGGACTGTGATCAAGTGATTTAGTTAGAAAAGATCTCGATCGAGCCCTCTTTCACAAACCCCCACCTTGAAGCCGAGCTCCTGAGCACAGGCATACACCGAGGTGGTCTTGCCCACACCTGGTGGTCCCGTAATCAGCACAGTGTTACATAGCGTCTCCTGTCCGTCATCATCCAACCCTGCTTCACCCTGGAAGTCACCACAGTCCCAGTCTGAGCAATAAAAAGAGAAAAACAACCCTAGAGATTAAATCAAACACTTTATCAGTTAGGTATTTGAAAACAAAACAAAAAGGTCTTGTATAGATTATCACCCATCATAAGTCAGGAAAGCCATCTCATACCATTACTGGCTTCTCCTCGTCTCCTTTCCTCCATTCTTCTCCTGTCATCGCGGTCAGCTCGTAGCTTCCACCTCTTTAACCAGCTGAACCGCAGAGAGGGAAAAAAAAAACACAAGATACGACTTTGCACAAACTCCTTCTCATCTTTGATATGTTGAACAATTGGAGCTTGTTTGAAAAAAATCACCTTTGCAATTTAGTCACTGAAGAAGCGTTACCGAGGATCTCACTGGAATGCTGAGGGCCGTATTTATCCGTCCAAAGTGTGTCTTGAACATGGCTCACTAGACGAATAAGATGGAAAAATTGTGAATCTCCTTTAGAATGAAAGAACTGGAGGATGCGACAGGCTCTACCTCTTTCTTTGGGTGTCTTCTTGTCAGTGTCACTGCCATTTGTCAGACCAGAATTGAGCACAGAGTCGTTGACAAGGCCCGCTGGCATCCCACTCTGCCCCTTCAGTCTGTGAGAGCGACTTAGCCTGCTGCTTCTGGGCTGTTTCCTCATGGGGGGGGGGGGGGGGGACAGCTCAGGACATCCTGCGCTGACAGCTGACAGTGACCCAAACCAGTGGCACCGTCTGCAGCGAGGTGGGACCTCGGACGCTTGGTACTCCTCGGGGACGTCTCGCTCCCCCGTTTCCTTTTGTCTCTGAGGAGCTCCCACGAGGCGTCTTGAGGAGGAAACAGAAAAGCAGTCAGGAAAAAAATTATATCCAACAGGGGAGAAACACAGTGAGAAGAGCTGAAAGTTTAGTACATTTGATAAAAGTTATCAGTGTTGATTTTAAAACTGATACACTCTTAACAAGATGGAACTGTTTGATGGTTACGGGTTCAGATTTTATTCTTATTATTCTGATTATTATTATTATTATTATTATTATTATTATATTATTATTATTATTATTACAAACAGAAAATAAACTAACCAGACATGACAAAGTCACAGAAAAAAATAATATTGAAATTTATTCAGCAAACAGCCAGTTTTTTCAACTATGAAAAGCCACTCATCTTTAGACTTTGTGATTAAATTTAAGTTTTTACAAAAGCAATTATCTTTTGGTGCTAGTCTCTAAAATTCAAAGTATGAGGCTCCAAAAATTACTGACAGCAACCAGGATTCAGGAAAGGAGGTTTGTTTTTGTGTCAAATAAGAGAACAGAGCAGCATCAGACATTTAGAGCAGGGAAAGGTTTATCTGCATTTGTCAAATCTGGTACAATAGAAGTCCTAAAAGCCTGAAAAAGCAGCTACAAAATTTCTCGAAATAATTAGACTTTGTTAAGATGGAACATCTGCGTGGGTTAGTGCGTTCGAAGCCATAAAGATGAGGGGAAAAAACGTTTTATATTTCGAATAATCACAAAGGAAGTCTGTGATTTGTTTCAGCTGTAATCTGCAGTGTCCCTCTCTCACCGTCCTGCGGCCTATCGCTGGCTCTCTGCTGCAGTGAGGTGAACACCTGGCGGACAGGGAAGGTCGGGCAGCCTCTCTGGATCTCTTCCAGGCAGATGTGCAGAGCTGCAGAGGACAGCTGTCCTCTTCGGGGGGACACCGCCGCCTGGTCCGTTGTCACCGGCAGTGGACTCACCTTGCTCCGGTTGTTCATGCTGCGCTGCGATGCGCGTAGGAAAACGGGAGCGATTTTAGCGCATGTTCGCGTCTCACTTTCCACTGGGAACGATTCGACTCTCCTCCCGGAGCAGTGACCCCCAGCAGGAGTAGCAGCGGGGGTCGAGCCCAGCTTGGGTCTCGCATAATTCGAGGTTTCTCCGTCAGAACAGCTGCTGTCGGATAAAACTATCACCCCAGATCGCAGTCGTGTTGCCTCCAACTGTTGCATCATTTAGCTTTTCATTTGCTTCGGGTTTTCCTGGCATCGTAAAAGACGGCGGAAAAAGTTTGTTTTTGGCGCTTGTTTGACGTAACAGTGACGCAACGATCTGCAACGATCACTTTACTCAAGTTTGTTGTTAATATTAATTTATATGCATGCTGGGTTCAAAATAGATGTCAGGAAATACAAATAGCGAAAAAACAGAAATTATTCGTTTTGAGCAGGAAAAATCTGCTGTGACGTAAAAATCAGGCGCGCGACAAACGGCTCAAGAGCTGATCAGCTGACATGTCAATGCACACACAGATCCACACACAGACCCACAGATCTGTATAGACTAGATTGGACCCGCCCCCTTTTCTGACGGCAGATTTGGCGGCCATCTTACAGCGGTCAACTGCCCAAACGCAGAGCGGCGTTTCCAAGGGAAACAGCATGACATCGGGGCAAAATGCCTCAACATTGTGCACCCTGCAATTGCAAAAACCGGCGAACTGTCGAATCCCGACAACAGGGAATATCCTTCCACAGGTTAGACGCACATTGAGTTTACATTGGTTATTATGAATTATCCAGGGACATGTATAAGTTACTTTGTATGTATTTAGCCTTTTTA
>JASSRZ010034672.1:0-14884 GCA_032164315.1 Malacoctenus gilli | reverse complement strand
CACACACACACACACACACACACACACACACACACACACACACACACACACACACACACACACACACGTGCGCATGCTTGCACACATGTTGACACACTCACGCTGAGAGGATCCATTCTAGCTAGCTTCCAGCTGTGTGGCCACAGAAGGATGAGCCGCTCTGCAGTGGGGTTGTTTCCAGATACACAGGGGTTGTCCCTTCTCTTCCTCTGGCTTTCATTGCACCTCTGCCACTCGCCTTTAACAGCTTTGTCTGTCCCCAAATATATCTGCCCCAAATTGATAAACCATGTTATTACTTGTTCCATCTCTTTTAACTCATCCTACAGTCTTTCAATTAGCCTCACCTGCACAGGTGTTGCTAGGAAAAAGGAAGGATTTACTTCTAATGGTACATCCTGGGCATTTATGTGACCGTCTCACATGTGGAGTGATACCAAAACAAAGAAAGTTGGGAGCAATCACCTGTGACTGTCTGTTGTTTTCTCCTTCACTCCTCATCCCCCCATGTCATGGATCCCTCTCTCTCTCTCTCCAAGGTTCGCTGCCCTTCTCTTTCTCCAGGAGTCCAGGAGTTACCAGGGATATAAACACTGCAAGGGTCCATCGATACTACTTCCTTTCTCTAATTCCTCCTTCATACCCCCAACATTGTCACCTTTAGCTATGACTCCAACATGGGTTATTCTGTGGCTCAGAATTCTAACATACTGCTTCAGTGAGCATAAACTCATAATTGTGCGCCTGCCTTGTTTCCAATTTCTCACTATGCTCAATAACAAGCATTGTTGTGACTGAACTCTGATATGTTTACTTTTTTGCTGCCATATAGATGAATAAAAAGATGTCATTGCTCAATGTACACTCAGTTGAACGATTCTTCCGAGAACAAGGGAAACAAACTTTCCTTTTAGCCTTTTTAGAAAAGAGAATGTAAGGGCCAACACCTCCACCATAGATACAATTAGTAAGGCTACAAAGATGGAGCATTACATATGCTGCCTGGCTTTCATGTTGTTTCTTTCTTTCGGGGTCCAATGTTTATTCTCCGCTTTCCAAAAAGTCTTTTCATTTTTCATGTTCTCTCTGTTTGACGATGCTTGTTTGCATTGGATCTTCAGTTTTCTAGAAGCAGGAGACAAAATACCACTTTGCAATGCAATGTAATTTGGCATGAAGCAAATGCTGCTTTGAAACTCAACAGTGGCCTCAAAGGAGCTTTTAAACTACATTTTTATCCTGCACCCTTGAAGCAGGTTCATTCTTATCAATGTGAACAAAGCAATTATTGGTTATTAGAAGACTAGTGAAAAGTTACATCTAAAGAGGGTGACAATTTGAAGAAACCCATGTTTTAAACATCTGTGTTCTTTACTCATTTTCACAATTTGATTTGCACAACCGTTTAGTATGTACATGCTTTATCCTACACGGATATAGTTAAAGTCTGCCTGAAATGCGTCATGCAAAATGTGGTAGATTTGGCAAAGACTGGTATAGTTCCCACAGCTGCGATGCTAGCTCCAGTGTGCAAAAAATGCCTTTTCATTTGGGAGGAGAAGGAAAACTGAGGAGTGAAAGCACCATTAGCCTTCAGCATTACGAGGTATCAGAGGCATGATGGTGATTTCGAGTGAGGAACAAAAAATTCTCATCCAAACACAGCATATTGTTTTTCACCATGTTGCAAACACTGTTGGTATTACCACTCTTCAACCTAAACAAAAGGAGAAATTGATGAAGACTCCACTTAAAACATCTATTTACTCAGTAAACTACCAGTACTGATAACACTGCTGGAAAGTGATGGGTTATGTTTTAAGCACATCATTGTAGTGTGTTTCAAAGCAGAGACTCTCTTTGCACAGGTTTTTTTTTTTTTTACACTGCAACATCTTCTGAAATACGTTGAGTGAATATCTAATAACACTGCTGACATATGTGAGTATTCAGATTAGTGATGGGAAACTCAATTCCTTTTGCTGACTTGTGTCTTCATGAGTCACTCACCAAAGTGTATCAGTTATATGAGTCATTCAAGTAATGAGTCAATGTGTAAATGCACATGCGCAGTTTGTGCTTACAACTTCCATCTTCTCCTGCTCCTCGAAGATCAACGCTTTTGAACGGTAAATACTCCTCAATTTCATTTTGAATAAAAAGAGAAAAATCATAACTCTTCAAGAGTGGAGCAAATATTTTTCCTCTCAAAATCAAACATAAAAAAATTCTAGTCATACAATGCGTGATCTTTGCATGCATGTAATATTTTGATGAATTAAGTGTTAAACAACCCCAAAAAGTAGTGATTATTACTTTAGAATTGAAGTTTATCCTTAAAATAGACAGTACCATTGCCTAAAAACGTTTTATTTATCATTCCTTTCCATTGCTGACAAACATTCCGTGCATGCACTAATCTCTCTCAAGGTCGGACTGAAGGTAAGCAGGTGTGGGAGGGGTAGATGAGCAGGTGACTCTGAATAGTGAATGACTGTGGAACTGGCTAAATATTTTGAATTTTGACTACTGACTACTTTGTTGACATAACATAATGAGGACAGTGAAGAATTTCACTTTCTGCCATCCCTACCAGAGCTGAGTGGCCGAATTTCAGCACAGATAATGTACGGGGGTTGAGTCCACTACACTGGAATTAGGGGGTACTCAAATGACTCGGGCGCGAGTGGAGTCATAAGGACGTGACGTCGTGAGTCAGGAACTACTGAACGAAAAGGATGTGAATCATGAATCATGTACTTCTGAACGATAAGGACAGGACTCATGATTCCTGTACTATTGAACCATAAGGACAGGACTCATGATTCTTGTATGACTGAACGATAAGGACAGGACTCATGACTCAGGAACAACTCAGAGAAGGGAAGCACTCATATCTACAGTGGCTGGGAGGTGCAAGTCAACATTACAAAATCTGAAACACTTTTACAAAGCTTGAGGTAAATTTACATTTACAAAAAAGTTTTCCATTTCTAAAAACAAAATTATAGCACCATAACACATTTGCAAGTCCCGAAACAAATTTACATTTTAGAAAACAAATTAACAAGATGAGAAACACTTTTACAAATGCAGAAACAAATTTACAAACGTCAAAACAAATTCACATTTTAGAAAACAAATCAACAAGACAGGAAACACCTTTTCAAACACTGAAACAAATTTACAAATGCCGAAACAAATTTACAGATTATTTCTACCGAAAAGGGAACGGCCCAACTCTGGGGTTGACCCAGAAGTGATCTATCAGCGCCATTTTTAGGACCGCTCTGAGACTGGAAGTATGCAGTTATCATGCAGTCTCTGTACTGTGCCCGTCACATCAAAAAGAGCAAAGGAAAACAAACAGGACTTACTTTCTACAACATCCCAAACAAACAACGAGAGAAGACAGGTAGAGGGCTGCCATAAAAAGGATCACTGGACTCCTACCAAACACTACCAACTATGCACTGAGCATGTTATCTCAGTAAGTGAAGTCTGTACTTCTAAGTAGCTTAGCGTTAGCATGCTAACTCTCTTGATATCATTATTTAAATATAATCACGATCAATGAAGGCAATTCGTTCAGATTATTGATATTAAATAGTGTTTTAGTTAGAGTCAATTACTTATTGTTTAGTGACTGCATTTAGTTTCCTGATCGTTTCATCTACTGCTGCAGGTAAATAGAGTGACAGTCCCCTTCACCCCAATTGACTCGGTTTCATCAACCTCACAGCCACCTGAACTGGGATGCCATTGTGGTCAACCTGCAGACTCAGACTCCATCATCTGCACATCTGAAACCTGCAGACGGAGGCCCTTTCTCAGGTCCTTCCCTTAAGCTGATCCCGTTGCCCAAGACATGGAAATGTATGGAATGCAATAAACTAGTTTAGGAGTTGAGTTGTTTATATATTCATTGTTTGTTTTTATTCCTGTGGAATTCACCTCAAAATTCAAATGCAAGTAAATGCAAAATTTCATTGCAAAAATGCAAATCCAAATTTCCTACTCAGCTGCTTAGGGTTAGAGTCTCTTTACATATGCATTTATCGCCATTTTGTACTCGCAGTTAATAAATGGTTTAATAAAAGTTGTATTAAAGAAAAAAACAAGCAAACAATCATTCATGTCTTTATTTGGTATGGAAATTAATTTTACCCACATCATCCAATATATTAAAGCAACAAATTTGATAAAGAATATTTCTTCCATAAAGTGATTAGTTGAGAAATTGTAAAATTCAAAAACAGGAATATTCAGAGGTAGGTATTATCACTTCTTTCAAAGGGTCAGTGCAACTTAAAATGATGAAAAATGAACCCAACTGCACTGTAAACTGTATGAACGTGTATACTGAACGATCATACTGAAACATTTGTGCAGTTTAATGTGTAAATATACTTGTGTTTGAATTTTTGAAAAGAATTAGACAGGAAATAAAACAATTACTATGAAAACAACTCAACTCCTAAACGAGTTGCAACTTAACATATTGCATTCCACACATTGATGAACCAATGAGCTCACAGCAGCTGCTATGACAGAACAAAAACAACACATTGTGTGCTGCAGCTTCTGATTTATTTCATATCAGTAAACCTACCAATTTTAAACAGGAAAAAAAATTCATTTCATTGTTGAAAAAAGTGAGTGACAAATTGAACGTTCTTAAATAAGAAATGTTTATTTTTATCTATTAAACTTAATAATTATCAAATTAACTAGATATTTCAAAATAAAGTTCCAACAAGCAATTTTTTAATGAATTAACCAAACAGTTGAAATTAAATCAACATACTATTATCATAGTTTATCATTAGAATAAAACAGTAGATTTCAGCTCAGGTTCTGTACCGTCAACCCCCCTCTTTGCAGCTTTACTGGGGTGAATGGTTTGACAGGCAGCAGCTCACTCACTGACTGTCGCTCGCTGCACGCTGTCACACATGCGTGCAGGAAGAGGTGGATTTAAACAAAAAAAGAGTTTCACTGTTAACCACAGGCCTCATACAGTTCATCAGTTTATATATTAATATAACTGTAGTTAGGTTGCAGCCTGTCTGCATGTCATGTGTCACTTTTCTGTCCTGTCTATTTCCTGTTTTATTTTGTAAGTCTCACACTGTCTCTCATTGCAGGTTGCTTAACTCCCTCCTGTTTGATGACCTGATTCCTCCCATGTGTGGGCACTGAGTGGTTGATTGAGTGTCTTCACCTGGTGCTGTGGGTATATATAGTGATTCAGTTCAGTGTCTCATGGCCAGTTTGTGCTGTCACGCAGAAGACAGGACTCAAAAAGGACAGCACTCAGAGGATGTGTTTGTGGATTTAATAAAGTAGAGCACAGAAAAAGGCAAGCAAAGAGGGATGTCAACGAGCAGTGAGGTGTGGGGAAAAGTGACACGACACTGCAATGAAACATTGTCTGTTCGCTTCTTAGCACCAAGAGAGTTAGAGTTTTGAGTCACTCGTTCAAGACTCGCACAACACTACTGTGAATGTGTATGGTATACTCACATAACACATTACAAAAAATAACTTAATTTAAAAAACTAACTATAGCATAATGAACATGCTAACAAGTTTACAAACCATCAAGCTCACTCCAAATCACCAAATCCATTGAATTTTTCATCCCTAGTGTCACTTCTAAACAACTTTGCCAACTCCAGAGGAAGATGAAGGACCACATTGTGTTCGGTGCCACTTTTGTCAGACTCCTCAGCTGCAGTTCCTGTAGTTATTGCTGCCTTTCTGAATCCTGACAGGAAGGTTTCAGTTGTCACTGAAGCCCAGGCTTGGTCCATCCATCCAATGACTCTCAGAATTATGTGCTGCATTCTCCCGGCTCTCACATCATGGATCAGTAGCAGCAATCTACGTGTTAGGGCTATACACTTGTGCTTCATGTTAGGACTACGTGCTGGCGCTATGTGCTAACACTACCTGCTACTGCTACTCTTTGTTGTGTGCTGTTCTTGTTACGCAGTGCAAAATACCACACGTAAATACACCCCTACTCCAAGCTTTTTCTGCAGTGATGACAGCTGAAGGCATGAAAATTTCCTTGGCCAGTGGAGAGGCAGAAAGTTTCACTTCGTGGTTAGCCCTTGTTAGCAGAGTGTTCTGATAACAGTACATGGAGTATCTTTTTTTTTTGTTTTTTAAAGAAAAAACTTGATGGCAAAAGGCCATTTCCTCTAAAAGGTCAGTTCAGGTTGTGCTTTAACCATCAACATTATCAATGGACAATTAACCCCACAGAGATGACCTGAGTGCAAAGGTTGTTGGAGGTCTGGGAGACAGCACTCTCACGCTCTGACTGAACACAACTCAACAATTCATGTCAAAGCTGGTGGGCCAGAGCAGGGGTAGACTTTTTTAATGAAATGATGAATCGACTGCTGGTTTTGTTTTTGAGAACTCTTACTGTCTGTTTATGTAATAAACCTGGACAGTGTGTCTCTGTTTCGATATACTTAGCTGACTTTTCTGCAGTCAAAGTTTGAAGGTCCTTTCTCAAGCTGTGGTGTGAAACACACACACACTCACTGGTTCAAAGGGATTGTTTTTTGTGGTCGCATTAGAGCCAGCAGCAGGGTGTACATGGGTTTTTATTTACAGTAATATACATGTTACAAATTGTACACACTGATTGTTTCGTCAAATATGTCTCCTTTATAATGTTTTGGTGAACACATGATATTGTTTGCTTGCGGGGCTGCCAACAGTGGGTGATGGGTTCAGCCTGGAGTGTAGAGAGGCCTATTGAGTTGGCGCTGGTTGGGTGGTGGCAAACTGGTCACCAGAATTCATGTACTAGTCTCTGGTCTTTGACCTTGACCATCAGTGTCTTCTTTCACCTCATGCAGCACTCTCCCCTTTAGTTATCTTTTAAGTTCTGGCTGGTTACCAGATTTTTTTTTTTAGCTCTAGTTAAAGTGCTAAGTTGAAGTTAAAATATCTTATTTCCCCACACAAAATGTTTGGACTAGTGTCATGAGAGTTTATTCTCACAGTTCAAGCCTTGGTGACTATCAAACCGAGCAGTTCAGAGACTGGTCTGTGGATTGAACCAAATCCTCAGGGATCAAGCATACAGATGGAAGTCTGTCATTTTAGGAACTATTCAGACATAAGATTTACTGAAGTTTACTGATGTTAACCATAACTCGTTAAGTGTTTTTGTAAGCTAAGAGTTTAACAGTGTAAACCAAATTATAAACAAGAGCCCCAGTCACTGTTGCCTCATTGATTGATTGATTGATTGATTAATTGATTATTTAACAGGTTTTTTTTTTTTTAACTCAATCACTCCATCACATACACAGACACACAAAAACATGCATAAGCACGAATTCTGGTCTGATTGGACTCTGGCTTGTACAACAGATTGAACTGATTAAATGGGTTGGCCAGTGATGATGGTGCACTATAAAGCTTATTTGTTGACCTTTAAGGGTGCGACTGCATGATTTGCAACATTTCCAATTTTTGCATTAATCACTACAAAAAGCCTGCTGGTAACCAGACTTCATCAGGATGACTGTGTGTTTTTAATCGTTTTATGAAATGTTCGATTACTATCCATGTAGATGAGGATAAACTGAAAGAAATCTGCTTTACATACACAACAGCGAATCACTTTAAAACTTGAAACCATGTTTTTTTTTTTTTTATAGCGGTTGTCATAGTTTAGCCATGGGATAATGCTGTACTGTCTGTATATGCTGTGAGTTCAGAGTAAACAATCTGAATTTTAAATGACACGCCTCGTCTACTTATCTGGAGCTGAAGTCCCTGAGCAGTGGCTGCGTTTGGGTCAAATGGGGGCAGTGGTTAGAACTTCGAAATTGGAATTATTCACTGTATTCATTATGTTTTGTCAGCAAAAGTAATCCGCCTTCAAAATTCAAAATGTTTTGCTGGTTCCACTGTCATCCACTTTTCAGAAATCCCCCCCATCACCACAGCAAAGGACTAACCCGCTCACTCATCTACCCCTCCCACACCCATTTACCTTCAGTCCGACTGTCAGATTAGTGCAGGCACATAATGTTTGCCAGCAATAGCAATGATTCATAAATGAAACATGTTTAGCCAGAAGACTCTCTATTTTAAGGATAAACCTCAGTTCTACTGTATTACTCATTATTTGTTGTGGTTATTTAACACTTAATTCATCAGAATGTTACATGTATGCAAATGTTGTGCATTGTTCATTCAGAATTCACCAATTGACCTTTTGCATGTTTTAGACTGTGGGAGGAAGCCAGAATACCCGGAGAGAACCCACACATACACAGGGAGAGCTTGCAAACTCCACACAGAATAGCCCCACCCGGGCGCGAACCCAGGACCTTTTTGTTGTGAGGCAAGGGCGCTAACCACCACACCAGCATGCAGCCCCATTGTGCACAGTATTAAAAACTTTTATGTCTGAATTTGACAGAAAAAAATTGTTCCCCTGTTGAAGTTTTCAGATTTTTCTCTTTTTATTCAAAATGAAATGGACCAGTATTTCCTGTTTCAAAGCAATGATCTCGACGGAGCAGGAGTATGGAAGTTGTATGCACATACTGCGCATGCGCAGTTACACTGACTCAAGTGACTCGAGTGACTTATACACCGGGTACACTTTGGTGAGTGACTCATGAGAACTCGAGTCACTAAAAGGATTCGGGTTCCCCATCACTAGTGTGTCCAAGAAGCTTCTGCAGAGAGGAGGGAGGCTGAGCAGGATTAGCTGAGCCATAAAAAACAAGCAAGTGTTTTATGGCTGAGAAGAGAAACAAAAAACAGAGTGCTGAGATGTGACTCAGAATGCAGAGGTAATGCTCTAATCTCATAGACCACTAGGTAGAGATTCCTTACATTCTCATCCTTCTGCCATTTGCTACAAGGGTTCTTACATCTACACCAGTTTAAAAAGGAAACCAGCTGTGTCTACGCTACCCAGGAGGACCAGATTACTTGCTTGTTAGTGTCACTGTCACTCTAAGTGGTGAACAACTTCACCACATACCAACAGCAGCTTTTTTAACCTTCATGAAATGGCCCTACAACTGTCTCCACAACAACGACAACAAAACTAACCTGTCTCATGACGGTCTAATCCCAGCTCACGTTCCCCATTAGTGGGTGAACAATCCAACGCTTGGTGAATTCTGCTTCACAATGATAGGAAGAGCCGACATCACTAATGTGGAATCAGAAAGCAATAGTCATTTAAAACGGCTTGTAAACTAAGTTCCTTTAGCTGCAACTGCAGCGCCTTGAGGCTCACACAGGTCAAGTTTTTCTCGTCTATTATTGTCTGTCTACATTTAATTTTAAATCATATGGGAAAGAGATGATTGAGTTGTAACTCTGGGCCACAATAATCATTCCTCAGTCGTGAGATGATGGCAAGCACAGGAGAATGCCATGAGGGCAATTGACTAGATTTTATCCGTTATTGAAAGCTGCATCCCAGTTTTAAATGTTAATCCCTATAACTAATGCTACTACCTGCACAGAGGCTATCCATCATTGCTGCTTTAGGGCATATCAATAACTGTGACCGGCAGCTTGATGCCGTCCTTGTGAGGGGCAAATTGATGGACCCAAGCCTAGCTTGGATGCACAGTGGCAGCAGCAGTGGCAGATGAGGCAGCTTCACCACTACAGCCACCACCACCACCTCCAGCAGCAGCAGCCACTCGGTGTGCGTAAAACAAGATCTAATAAGACTGTTGAAGATTCAAGTTCCTGGTTCTGCAGAGCCCGGACATAAAACACAGCTTTTAATCAACAAAAAATACAATAATACATATTTTTAATCCATCCAGAAAAAAAACACTTTTTTCAACTTTAGATGAGTGGTGGTGGGTGGATGGGTGGTTGGGCGGTAAGGGGGCTGAGCTGGACAGAACTCAATATTACCCGTCTATCATAGCGGCAAACGCATACTTATATTCATGCCTCCAAGCACTTTAGGCTCACAACTAACTCCTCGATATCGCTTTTCCATCTCAGGGTCACAGCAAGGGGTACTTGCTAGGGGTACCCAAAGTATTACAGCACTTGTAAGCTCACATAGTGGTTGTCATGGTTTTAACACACTGAAAAAATACCAGCTCCTTTGGTAGCTCACAGCTGGGTTTCACAGTTGTTTTAAAGCCTATGTCTGACACTGCAGATCTGTGGTACTCAGTGTGGGTGGAAAACACTTTACATCTAATGAGTTTCTTGTGCTGAGTGCTAGGATACATATGATTTGCACCAAGTCACTCCTGACCTGTGTTTCGTACCCACTGCTGTATCTGCTGAGGCTCACATGTAGGCATGTGGTCCAACTAAAAACATCTCATACAACACTGATTTTTAAAGGGAGATAAAAAAAGGAAGATTTGGTACATGAAGCAAGATGAGCAACTGAGGTTAAAGGAATCAGGAGAATCTCTTAGTCTTAGTCAATTGAGTACTGTTCAAGCGTAATACTCTATGCACCATCGGTTTCTATTTGAATATTATGGTCTGAGTCACGATAGATTTATTGACAGGTCAGTGATTTTCTTCCATACACACATTGTAAACAGTGTATGGTTGGTCTTTCTATAGTGCGTGTGCGTGTGTGTGTGTGTGTGTGTGTGTGTGTTTGGTGTGTGTGTGTGTGTGAGATGAATGATGATCAAGAAAATAAGGACAGAGCAGACCTGGCTGAATCTTGGCACCAGTGTCTGTTGGCTGGTGTTTGTGTGCATGACCATGCATGAGAAAAGGAGCTCAGAGCAAGCCTGAAAGGATTACTTGCTCACAGAAATATCCAGTAAGGGTCAGAGGTCAAGCAGCAGTCCCTTCAGGCAGAGGGCAAAAGAGGACATCTGGTGCTTTTGGCTTTTTTCAACTCTTTTGGTGGTTGTATATTGTGTTCGAGAGGATTATGTGTAAGTCCACCAGCACATTATCTTTTATCCCAGCTATAAAGTTGTGAAACTTTACTGTCATGTGGACATACTCACGAAAGCAACGCATAAGTTTGGTCGATGTACCGGGATGTCATTCATGCCTGTGCGTCTGCTGGGTTCACAATGAATCATAACGCTTCCCCACTCTAAATAATCCACAATAACACCCACATGGGGAGCAGGACCCAAAGACTTTGTTTGATAACCAGATAAACCTTCTCCCCACACCACTTCTCTGTATGATTTTGAAAATGTGAAATCATAAGACCCATTGTGAATGCCATCGGCAGTGGACAGGGATACAATGATGGTATGTCATTATGCAGCCTCCCACTATATAATAAAAAACGTATCAATAGATCCTTTCACACCACAGGCCATTCTCTATCAGGAATATTGCTCTTCTTTCAAGCATCCTGCCATCTCTATGAAAAGTGCCAGGGCAGAATAGGAGGAAGACTTTGTCCTCCTTTGATTAACCAACGTATTAGAGATTCTCAATTCTAAGAGATGACAGACTTTTTTTCCATCAGCTGAGAGAAGTGTGTTGACCCCTGATGTTGACCAGGGGGATGGCGAGGTAAAGGTGCTGTTTGCCCTCAGAGCACGCAAATAAAAAACAAAAAATACCACTGGGTACATGAAACACATATTTTATACATCAAACAAAAGCCACCATGAAGCTTTACTCATCATTCCCAGCTGTCCTACAGTTTGCTCAGACCCAAACCAACAGAAACACCTCAGTGGGGCTGTTATTTTGGGAAAGCACCAACTGAGATCCCAGCCATCATAGTGTGGACATTTGAAAAAACATCAAGTTAACAGGAAAAAGTGCTCACTTGTTGCTACTTTTATCCCAACAAAAACAGGTGTCATGACAAAGACCTAATCCTCATTACTCATTGGTCAGTGGTCGTTATGTTGAGTAGTTAGTGTTTCGATAATTCATAGAACATTTTGGGGCTGTTTTTCCGGAGGACAATTGGTTTTGGATTGACGCCGATTTTAAAACCATTTCAAAGTCCCCGTTCTTACATAGCTACAGATAGAATCTGCTCCATCCCGTTAATGGTATGTTTATTTAGGCGCGCTCTTTGACAGGTGTAGCTCAGAGCATCTGAGCCTTCAAGTCACCTCATTCCAATCTGAAGAAAGAGTTGGAGCCTGCTGACAACCCCAGGGTCCTGAAGTCCAGGATTGTTTGCGGCGTACATTGAAAATCGTGTTTCCCAGTCATCTTTTTTAGTATCCGACAAAACCATAGATCAAACGGAAACTGTTACTTCCCCTGTAATTTTTAGACATGACTGTCCTTTCTATGAAGTCCTTCCAGGATCCTGATGGCTCCACATGATATTATAATCATGTCAACTGAATCAAATCCTCACATTATGTTTGACTTTTTTGTGTGTGTTTTTTTTTTTATGAGTGCAGCATGAAATGGTGAAATAGTTAACCACAGCTTTTCATAAAGGACTCCGTTTTGCCTGTCATCAGCTATCTGGACATCAGATTTGTCTCTTATCAACATTCAAAGGGCAAAGGGACTTCCATGGTCTCAGCAAAACTATCAAATGAGAGAAGGGGAGGTTTAAATATGCCCAATTACTCTATGTCTTACGGAAATATAATCAACCCACAAGGACACCATGGCATGTCTACAGTGACTGCAAATCAAAAACAAATGCCTGGAAAGAAAGCATTGTCTGCTTCTTTGCACTCTGAGCTCTGAGATCAAGATAGAAAGAGAAAAAAAGAGGGAGAGAGAGTGAGGGGGGGGGATCAAAAATATAAAAAAAATACCCTGAGTGAGTCAGATGGGGAAATTGAATAAAGGTTTCATTCTGGAACATAGTTCCACACCACCCTGAAATAGGATTTTCTGCCCAAAATCAGCGGAATGCTGAGGCTCTGATCACAATTATCCCTACCCACCCCATTCCCACATACCCCACCCCTTGCCTCTTTCTTTCGTTTAATCTAATTTGAACGTTTTAAATGGGAGTAAGGAAACGATTTGGGGCTTGCTGGATCGTGCTCAGCTTCCATTACCAGAGCACTTTGAGATATAACTGATTTTGGAAAAGGCCTCCCTCGCTGGCTGTCCGATAGAGTGCAAATGGGGTTTTTTGGGGGGTTTGAGGTCATGAGGTGGGCCTATAAATGCTATATCCTCCTTAGTCAGAAAGCGACTCCAGTACAAGAGTCACAACCAAAGGACAACACGAGGCCAAGCAGAATGCAAGCGTGTGGAGGGCTATGAAGTTGGTAATGCAGCAGCAGAGAGCGGACTGGCTGGGATTTGAGTTTGGAGGCCTGGCCACTGATCCTTTCCCACCTTCCCCCGCCCAATTGTCTTCTGCTGATCACATGCAGTATGTGTTTATGCTTTGGTGGCTGCAACAATCTGATTAAGCCCAGATATTAATGCAACATTCTTCACGCATCTTGTTTGTTTTTTCACTCTTTACTCTACGATAACCTGCTAGTGCATTTTTCTGTCGTTTAAATTCACTAATATTCTTCTATTCTTAAAGCTATAAATCCTTTTGTTGCAATTTTAAACTTTATGATTGTAATTTTAAAATGTTCCTAACCGGCATGTGGGAATAAAATTTAAGAGAAATTCATCAAGTACTGGAACACACAAACTTACCCTTTATTTGATATTTTTTATATTTCTGACAACAATCTCACCAATCATTCGATTCAAGATTTGTTTCAATCATCCATTGCCCCATCAAACCCACTCTCCCCCCTCCCCTCTCCAGTCAGCTAGTACTGTCTCCGCCCAGCGTCACAGAGCGGTAGAAACGGCTTTGATAGTTGTGAGAAAAAACATTTAACCCATAAATGAGCAGCCAAGGCCAGCTGCCAGGATGAAGAAGGACACAAAGCAGCAGTAAAGCGACAACTTGATGCGACAAGGAGCAAAACTCATCAATATCAGCTTTGCTTTCGAGCGATGGCGGAGAATGATGCAGCTTTATCCTGGCCTGAAAACCAAATTAACCAATTTAACCAACCAAATCTTCACATCTTCATTTGTGGATATGAAAAAAAAATCTTTCAACATTTCTCAAAAACAAATACTTTATGTACCAGTATTTTCTTTCTAATAGTATTTGTAATTTTGCTACTTGCTATGTAAGACAGTCGAGTACAATAATAGGAATCTTCACAGTCTGACAAAACTCAATGTTTTAAATACAATATAAAATTCAAACTTTACAGGAATAGAACACACTCCAAAACAGTTGTAAACAGTTACAGCATAAATTTAGAAGAAAAAAAAAAGAGGTAGACATGTGCAAGAACAAAAGGTAAATGACTCAAACCTGTAGACACTTGGTTGATAAAATGTCATTGAATGCAAGTGTGAATAAATATCTATGCCTCTTAATTATTTTTAAGTTGTACCAGCATAGTTATTACCACATAATATTCATGATTTATAGACCCGGGTTAAATTTCTGCAAGAAGTAGGTTTTCCTTCTCTGATGCCCATCGGAAGGCATACTTTATCATGTGGACTTTTAACATTCCTGTCAGTCTATTGATCAATTTCAGTTTTCATGGCCACAAGATTAGGCCTACGAAATATAAATATAGTTTGTCAGTAGACTAAGGACACTCAGTTTTAAAGGTTAATAAATGCACCTTAATGAGATAAGAAATTGGTGTAGTGTAATAATGATTTGAAATATGAAAACATGCATATTTTTCATTGTCAGAAGTTGTCATCTGATCATTTTCTCTCTGATATAATCAAATTCTTAAGGTTAATATAACCATGTTGTGATAACCTAAGTAGTGTAATATTAATGATTATCTAAAATATGAAATAATGAGTATGAAAAAAGTGGTTCATGAGACCACAAAGGATCACACAAATTAGCGTTCAAATGATGGCTCAGTAGAAA